>CAUYRH010057271.1:0-11169 GCA_963574655.1 Perodicticus potto
AATTAGCTCTATATTAGGGCTGAGTACATTGGATACTTTTTCTTCCATTCTTGAGATACTTTGCTAAGAAGAATATGTTTCAGCTCCATCCATGTAAACACAAAAGAGGTAAAGTCTCCATCTTTCTTTAAGGCTGCATAGTATGTAGGTCTTTTTAAAGAAATTTTTATGGAGTATTTCAAGGACGGATTTTCAGGGAGTGAATAATTACCTTTATTGTTAATAGGACGCCATATTATTACAACAAAGATAAACTATTGTGTCTTCTCACATATAATTTTAAAAGTGTTAAGTAATAGAAGAGCCTATCTATGACTGAAGATTAAATTCCTGAGAAATCACATTTATTTTTGATCTTAAAAATTAGGATTTTGAAAAAGTAATTCTGTTGGACATATTCAGATTACTATATAGTATATTAAAGGTAAAAGGCTTAAAAATAATAATAAAATTATTACTTTTATGTGCTTTAGTTTTTAACAGCTTAGTGTGCCAAGAACAGTAGATACTCATCGTCTTTCTTTTAACGTTTTAACATAAAGGGATCAGCATGATTCAAGATAAAGTTCTGCATCTGAGTTTGGCTTAAATGGTAGATACCTTAAAAATTCAGTTTAGTATACGATCCTTTTCTTAAACTTTTTAAAAAACTCTCAAAACAGATTCTTACTATACTGAATTTAACAAATAGTTTGCAAGCTGACAACTTATTTATACATGAAGCTTGAACTTACAAAATGTCTGACAACATAAGAAAATCAAATGGGATTTGTGTAAGCAAGTACTTGTAAATTTGTTCTTGTCTCTGTGTGACAAATGATGGCAAACAGTCAAATGGTACTTTTCCTTACCAGGGTGGCATTTCCTGGCAACTTAATCATCCGTTCTCAGGGTGTCCTTCCGCTCACAGAGATCATTTCGTCCTCAGTCTTCTCCTTAGTAAGAAAAGTGAAAAGTTAAACATATTATTTTCATTAGCCTTTCTGTCTTGTCCCAACTAGCTAGGGGTTGCTGGAGAAATATCAACTGAACAGATAGGAATTAGTTTTGAACTCTAATGCCCAACTTTTAACTGCCCCTTAAACTGCCTTGTGATTTTACATTTCTTTGGTCAACTCACCTCCTATATTCAAAATAATTATTTCAAACTCTACTCTTCTCAGATTCTATCTCTGCTGTACTTCCATTTTCATGACTTTGCATCCTTCTTAACAACAAAAAAGCTTTTTCTACAGTATTTTCTGAAGAAAAGAGAAGTTCCACGTGAAAAATCCCTTCAACCCTTTGAGCTCCTACGCCAAATCCTGCTTCATTTACTTTCTCTTCTTTTCAATCTGTAATAATGGAGGGAATGTTTCCTCTTATTATATAAGGCAAATCTCTCCACATATTCTGTACATCTCTGTTCTTTGTATGTTTCCTGGAAACTCACAGGATTTTATTCTCAGGTTTTAATTATTTTGAGTAAGCAATATATTTAAATGGTTCAAAGTTCAAAAATTACAAAAAGGATATGATGGAAAGTCTCTTTTCCATTTCTAGCTCCAGGTATTTATGTTCTCCTAGGGGCAGGTGTCCTGCCAGAGATATCCTATACACTCACGAGTGAAAGTATATGAACATTCTTTTCTAATTTTCTAAAAAAAGCAAGAGAGAAAAAAGAAAAGCAATACTCTATATACACTGTAATGTATCTTGCTTTTGACATTTAAAAATATATCTTGAAGATAATATTAATTTATAAAATATTGAGTCATTTTCTTTAAATTACATATCATAAATTATGATTGTCCCATAACTTATTTAACCTAAACATGTTGTTGGACATTTGTCTCTAAACTTTTATTATTAGCAACAACATTGTAATGAATAATTCTATGGAATGTTTTGCATGTGAAAATATTAATATATCTATAGGTTAAATTCTTATTAGTGGGATTACAGGGCTAAAGGGTAAATATATTTGTAACTTTGATAAATATTGCCAAATTATTATCTATATATAAAGGTGAAATCAAACTATAGTTCCCCCAAACTATATGAGCGTATAGGGGGCAAGGGAAAATTTACCCTTCCCCTTTGAAGGTTCACTGAAATCACTAACAAGAGGTAGAGTAACAGGAAAAAAGGCATACCAATTTATTTGACCATGGTTTTATGTGACACAGGGGACTTAAGAATGAAGACCCCCAAGTACAGGGGAATCTATTCTTTTTTATGCTATGTTAAACAAAGTATGTGCAGGGTGGCACCTGTGGCTCAGTGGGTAGGGCGCTGGCCCCATATGCTGAGGGTGATGGTTTTGAACCCAGCCCTGGCCAGCTAAAACAGCAGTGGCAACTGCAACAAAAATAGCTGGGCATTGTGGCAGGTGCCTGTAGTCCCAGCAACTCGGGAGGCTCTCACCCTAGCCCAAGAGCTGGAGGTTGCTGTGAGCTGTGACACCACGGCACTCTACCAAGGGCAACATAGTGAGACTCTGACTCAAAAAAAAAAAAAGTATGTGCAGTTGTGTAGAAACATAACTGGACAAAAAGTCTATAATATAATGCTAATAGACTGAGTGGGAAAACCCAGTAAGACCTGTTTGTCTAGATTCTTTCTGACTTCCCTGAACACGCATTCCTTCTTTCTGGGTATCAAGCAGGACCCTTTCTGGAATGAAAATCTTGTGACCTACAATCAAAAATGTAGGTCATATAATTTTTATGAAGAATTTTTTTACACAGAAAGAATGCAGGATGAGAGCTAGAGTAAGATTTTTTAGGTTTTATGGCTAATTAGTGGAGGTGGGGTTATAGTTCTAAGACCTTCCTTAGGAAAGAGATTCTAGTTTCCATTGTTTGCCTCAGGAAAAAATGAAAGACCAGAGACAGGAGGGCAGGAGCTCAGAGAAAAAAATTTGCTTCAGAAGCTGCTTGTAAGGCTTTTATTTATAAGATTGAGCATTTTCAAATATTTAAAAGCCATTTGTAATTCCTTTTCTTTGTTCATATTCTTTCCCATGTTGTGGTTTTAAAAAAATTGATTTGTAGAAATTATTTATATGTAAAGATAGCTTGTGTAATATGTGTTTCAATTTTTCTTTGGTACTGAAGAAAATTTTGTACAGCTAGATTTATTCGTGGTTTTACTTGTATGGCATCTGTGATAAACTTAGAAAGTTCTTCTCTACCCCAGGATCATGAAAAAAAAATATCCCATGGTTTCTCCTTTCATTTTATAATGTCTGTTTTAAAGTTTTCTTCATATAGGTTTTATATATTTCTTGTTAAGCTTATTTCTAGGTACTCTATCATATTTATTGCTATTGTAAGTGTATCCTGTCTCTTATTAGATCCCCTAATTCATTGTTGTTTAAATATTTAGGGTGAATCATTTCTGTGTATTAATTTTGTAGACATTACTAAATTCTAATTTTAATAGATTTTTAGCTAATTGTCTTTGGGTTTTCCTTTTGTTGTTGTTGTTATTGTTGTTGTTGTTTTTAGACAGAGTCTTACTATGTAACTCTTGGTAGAGTGCTGTGGCGTCACAGCTTACTGCAACCTCAAACTCCTGGGCTTAAGCAATTCTCTTGCCTCAGCTTCCCTGTAGCTGGGACCACAGATGCCCACCACAACACCCGGCTATTTTTGTTGCAGTTGTCATTGTTGTTTTAGCTGGCCTGGGCTGAGTTCAAACTCGCTAGCCTTGGTGTATATGGCTGGTGCCATAACCACTGTGCTACAGGTGCTAAGTCTGTCTTTGGATTTTCATAATTTAATAATATTGCCTGCAAATAGTGACAATCTAACCTGTTCCTTTCTCATATTAAAATCTCAAAATTCTCTTTTTTATATTCTGTATTTACTGTCCCCAAAATAATAACATGATACTGGGTATTCTTGTCTTTTTACTCATGTAATCTTATGTTTTAGGCATAGAAGGAACATATCTGAAGATTATAAAAGCCATGTGTGACAGACCAACACATCATATCAGCCAATATCATATTGAATGGGAAAAGTTGAAAGCATCTCCACTAAGAACTGGAGCAAGACAAGGATAATATTGTTACTATTTCTATTCAACACAGTGCTCGAAGTCTAGCCAGAGCAATCAGACAAGAGAAAGAAACAAAGAGAATCCAAATTAGGAAAGAGGAGGTCAAA
The DNA here is from genome assembly GCA_963574655.1 of Perodicticus potto. NCBI lineage: Eukaryota > Metazoa > Chordata > Mammalia > Primates > Lorisidae > Perodicticus > Perodicticus potto. The sequence goes on from CAUYRH010057271.1 coordinate 4,155, forward strand.
TTATTATTTTCACTGATGAAATAATCTTATATTTATAAAACCCCAAAGACTCCATGAAGAGAATCCTTGAATGGATAAATACAGCAAAGTTTCAGGTTACAAAATCAATGTACACTAATCAGTAGCATTCCTACACAGTAGCAGTCAAGCTGAGAGTCAAATTAAGGAATACTTATAAAGAAAATAAAATTCTAGGAATATACTTAATCAGGGAGGTGAAAGATCTGTGCAATGAGAACTATAAAACACTGAATAAAGCTGGGGACAATGGCTCACACCTATAATCTTAGCAGTCTGGGAGGCCAAGGCAGAGGTCAGGAGTTCAGACCAGTCTGAGCGAGAGTAATACCCTGATTCTACTAAAAATAGAGGAACTAGCCAGTAGTAATGGCACATGCCCATAGACCTAGCTACTTCGGAGGTTGAGGCAAGAGAATTATTTAAACCCAAAGTTTGAGTTTGCAATGAGCTATGATGCCATGGTACAAAACAAACAAACAACAACAAAAAATAACACTGAAGAAAAAAATCACAGAGTACACAAATAAATGGAAAAACCTATCATGCTCATGGATCAATAGTCAGATAGCTCTTTTTAAAAATGGAAGTTTGATCATGTCACTTCTCTCTTGAGAATCCTTCAGTAGCTTCCCATTACTGTTAGGATGCAGTCCAAAATACCTCTTACAATCTATGACAAGCTCCTTTACCTGGACCCTTTTGACCTTGCCTAGACTCTTATGCCATTATTCTTTTCTGTATTTGTCAGCATACAGCTAGAAAAACAAAATCAAAGAATCATTTCAATGGGAGAGATATTACCTGGAGGTAATGTAGCTGCTGACCACGCTTGGCTAGAGCTCCCTATCCTTTGCTTCCCTTTAATATATTGTACATGAGAGGCACTCTACTTGCTCCTGCTGCTGTCAGAAATAAACAGGAGCCTGCCTTTATGCAGATGCTTCTAAACAACTTCTATTGACTACTGGATCCCAGAGTCTTCTGTTACTTCTATTGCTGTTATCAGAAGCTCCCCAATAAGCAGAAGGACAAAGCTCCCTCAATAAAGCCTTACTTTTAGTAAGGCTTACTTTTAATGTCTCTCTAGTCATGCATACTGGCAGAAATTAACAGGAAATGTGCTTACAAAAGAGTTGACAAAATATGGCTTGCAGGCTTCTAGCCCACGATTGAAAGAAAACACAATTAGTGTGTTCCTGCACTAATTCTTCAAATTAGCTAAACACTTAGCTTTTAAACCAAGTGCCATTAAGACAAAACTCTCTCTCTCTCTCTCTCTCTCTCACACACACACACACACACACACACACACACTTACACAGTTTTCATAAGGTTAATACAAATTTATCTTTTGGGTCTTAGCTCAAATAACAGTTCATTGATAAAGCTGTTTTTTTAGCACAATGTATTAATCTGGGTCTCTCTCTATATATATATGTGTGTATTGGCACTTTGCACATTTCCTCATAACAATCCATAAAATTGAGATTAAATAGGCCAGGCATTGTGGCTCATGCCCAAAATCTTAGCACTTTGGGAGGCCAAGGTAGAAGGATCACTTGAGGCCAGGAGTTTAAGACCAACATGAGCAAAAGTAAAACCCTATCTCTTCTAAAAGTATTATAGAAAGGTTTGCCAGGTGTAGTGGTGTGTGTCTAGAATCCCAGCATTTGGGATAATGAGGTAGGAAGATTGCTTGAACCCAGGAATTTGAAATTGCTGTGAGCTATGAGGACACCACTGCATTCTATCCAGGGAGAGAGAGCAAGAACTTGTTCAAAAAAAAAAAAAAAAAGAAAAGAAAAGAAAAGAAATAAAAGAAGAATGAAAAGATAAGAGAGACTAAATAATTAAATGCATAATTATTTGATATATACTTCCCATGCCAAACTGAAAAGTCATTAAAGAGAAAGTCATGCATGTTCTATTTATTGCTACATCTCCACTAGATAGAGCATGGAAGATCTGAAATAAATATTTGCTAGATAAATAAAGTATATCTTCTCTTATACCATCAAAAGGGGTTCCTTCAGTCATTGTCAACTAATCCCCCTCAAAGAAAAAACATTTACTAATTCTGAACAGTTAATTTACCAAGAAACAAAAGAATCACTTTGTTGGGAATTTCTTTCATGTTATAAATACAAAGATTGACAAAAATTATGTATTAGTTTATCTTAATAAGTTGTTGTGGCAGTTAATTTTAGGTGTCAACATGACTGGATTAAGGAATACCTAGAGAACTGGTAAAGCATTACTTCTGGGTGTGTTTGTGAGTGTGTTTCCAGACAAGATTGGCCTGTGAGTCAGGCTGAGTGGAGAAGATTTTCCCTGAACATGAGCAGATACTATCCAATTGGCTGGGGGCCCAGACAACACATAAAAAAGAGAGAAAAGTATTTCCTCTGTCCTGGAATGTCTGCTCTCTTCCTCTCCCCCTTAGACATCATAACTCCAAACTCTCTGGAGATGGGACTCCAGTACTTATACCAGGCTGTTCATAGGCCTTTGACCTCTGACTAAGAACTACATTAACTTCCCTGGTTCTCAGGCTTTTGGTCTTGGATTGAGCCATGCTACAAGCATCCTAGGGTCCACCTTGCAGATGTCTTTTAAAGGGCTTCTCAGCCTCCATAATTACATAAGCTAGTTCCTCTAAAATAAATCTCTTCTCATCTACCTATCACCCTTTCTACAAGGTCAGAGAATTAAGTTTATACACTCATCCTAGAAAATGTGCTATATACCTTATTACTGAATATCACTAAGGTCACATTCCAACTACTCCCCTTGGGAAGTTATGCACTTATGCTAACACCTAGTTCACCTTTCAAAGCACTTTTTCAAGGAGGAGTTCATGAACTTAATTGTAACACTTCACACCATGTCATCTCTAATGGCCATTTCAGAAAAAGAGTTCTAAAATTGCTCTGAAGGGTGGACTAGGTGTTGGTGTCAGTTTATAGCTTCCCAAGGGGAGTGCTTAGAAGGTGACCATAGTCATACTCAGCAATGAGCAATGTAGCACTTTCTTTACGATGAGTTCATGAACTTAATTGACTCACATCTACATATCTACCTTCCTATTTAGACAGTATATTTTATTTGTTTGTTCTTTCTGAAAAATCCTAACTAATACAGTTGTGTGGGTGTAATCTAGCATATTCCATAGTAATTTAACCATGAAGATAGTTATAAGGCTGGGTATGGTGGTGCACACCTATAATCCTAGCACTCTGGGAGGCCGAGGTATGTGGATTGACTGAGCTCAGGAGTTTGAGACTGGCCTGAGCAACAGCATGGCCCTGACTCTAGTAAAAATAGAAAAACTACCTGGGTGTGGTAATTGGTGCCTATAGTCCTAGATACTTGCAAAGCTGAGGCAAGATGATTGCTTATCACTTGAGCCCAAGCGTTTGAGGTTGCTGTGAGCTGTGATGCCCTCTACCCAGGGCAGCAGAGTGAGACTGTATCAAAAAAAAGAAAACCAAGATAGTTATTGCAATAGATAGGAAAAAAACAACTTCAAGGAATAAATACATGGTATTCTTATGAAATGTCTAATGGGTAAAGTAAAAGCATAAGAAAATTAGAAAGTGAAGGATTTTCTCTAATCTAGCACATGTAGTCATAGAATCACATGTAAAAACAACAAAACTATTTACACAAATATTTACACACATTTTACATAGTAAGGATATTATTATATAAGCATTTGGTATTTTACCATGAAAAAAATAGAACTGATTCCCTTGGTGAGCTAACTGACAGCAACTGAATTGCATTCCATTCATTAGGTCCACTCCTTTGGGCCGTTTAGTCCTTTAACAAAAAGACCTTGGGTATAAAAAGGCAGTGGAGCTATTAGCAGTCTGTTATTTTTGAAGTGGTGTTTCTGATTATGAAATTAGATTTTAGAAATTCTAGTACTCAAAGTGTTTGATCTATTTTTAAGAGGTGAGTTTTATCCATGCTCTTCTATCCTCAGCTGCTTAAAATATAACCATGTATAAGTTGCGATTTGTGGGGAAGGGTGCATATGAAGTTGCTGCCAATGAACTGTTAAATCATTGCTGAGAGGCGAGACAAGTTAAATTGGAAGGTGATTGATGCAATTCTTCTAGGAGGGCTTCATTTTTTTCTCAAGAAAACAAGAAACAATGTTATCCAATGAGAATGCATGGGCTGAGGAAGAGGGTAAAGGCTTAAATAGAAAGGGAAAATTTTGAAGCAGTTATTGCATAGACTTCAATAAAGATAACTATAAGTATTTTTTGCATAGCTTTGAGAATCCAAAGAGAAGTCTGATGCCATGACATTTCAGTAATTGTAATTGGCATCCTGTTGAGATTTTATCAACTAACTCTTGATTATAACAGGAATCCTGAATTCACTAGTGAGGGTTAGCAAGACAAACAAGAGCTGATCAATGCATTACTAAAAAGTTTATCATGAAGTCCAGTCTGAACAGAAGAGCAGTAAAGCCAGAATGGGAGTGATGAATTTAAAGATAAGTGGTGTAAAACAAAAATTGGAAGAAAAATAATAAATTCAAGAGGGATAATAAGGGGGCGGAGGCAAGTTGGCTGACTGGAGCCAGCTTACCACAGAGGCTCCTGTCCAGAAGGAGAGTTAAAGGACAGAAACTTAGCAATTTAAGCTGATGGTTTGGAGCTAAGCCAAGAGAGCAGGTTGAAGAATGCACTTCAACCTGGCTGAGGCAAGCTGCAACCCCAAGGAAACAAACAATAGGTACAAAATCCATTGCCAAGAGGACATGACTCCCCTCTTTCATGAGAACGGCTCACAGTATACTTTATACAAATAAGCAAGCAGAGTTCAGATATCTTCCTATTTTATGCCATGGAAGAGACCCTCTAAAAACTGGAACTCCTTCCCCAGAGAGGACCTACTAGTGTGCCATGGAACTCTCCCACCAGGCATAAAACTGTATATATTCTCTACCTGCAATTCTGAACTCCCAGCACTCCCTTCCACTCTCACCCCATGATCTGGAAGCCTGTCCCCATGAAATCCAGATTCTTGGGCATTTTCTTGAGAGGCGTGGACAAGGCATGGGCTGTTGCAGGTATGTGCTGATTCTGTGGCACAGGGAGAAAAAGAGGACAGAGAGGGAGAGGGAAATACAGTGCCCCTGTAGTACAGAGCAGCAACGGCAGAGGCAGGAACAATAGGGCTCACATCCCTGGGGATATTTTGGAGAGATACTCCCCACCTCTCTTGGCAACCAGAGAAAGCAAGGCCAGGCCTCTACTCTGGTCACAGCCACTGGCAGAACAGATCTGGAATGGAAAGCAGACTCTGTGAGTAAAGGGTATGCCTGAGGTGGTACTTGCCTAGGAGGGGCACAGCGGGGATGGAGACTAGAGTTCGCTGTGCGCAGAGACATCATACTCCCAGGGTGGTCCTGAGTTAGAGTGCTGCTTTAGTGAGCCTAAGAAGCACTCAGCCCCCAGGGTAACATAGTTGAGACAAAAGCAGGTGGGGCAACAGCACTAGCCCAGGGAGAAAAAGACACTGAGAGCTGTGTGTGAGTACCAGCCAAGGGAGAGACAGGAACTGAAAGCTGAGTGTGAGCTTTAACCACGCCCACCCCAACACAGATTGCAGCAAAGACAGAAACTCCAGGTCTATGAGAATTGGCACAATGGCAGCAGCATAGGGTGGGGCTGAACCGCAGTTTCTGTGAACTCAAACAGAGCCTGGATGGCAGGGGAATATAGCCGGGACAGAAACACTAATTTTGCCAGAATATAAGTGGCAGCATCATCAATTTGGGGCAGGGCTGGAACTGAGTAAATTGCCCCAGCCTCCAATAAGCACCCAAGGTTGTCAAGCTGCAACTCCCCCTGCAATCTGGTGGCAGAGTGTGGCGGTCTGGCCAAGGAGACATAGATTTCCTCATGATTCAGGCAGGCACAAACCCCTAGAGCACCTGCTTATTGGAGGGAACTGGGTCACAGCCCTGCAGGTTTACCAGTGACTGGGTGTGGCAGAGGTGCAAGATGGGGAAGGGGGCATCAAACTTCCTGGACTAATACATTTGCTGGGTGGGTCATTCTGACTCCACAGGGCGCCAGAGTGAGTCATACTCAAGCTGCCAACAGATCCGTGCTATCAGTTGCTCGAGACCTTTTGAACTCTCCAACTTGAGACTGGGTACTGACTGGGACAAATGGTTTGGAACTCTTAACATGGGCCAATCACCCAAGGACTATCCAAAGTGGTACCCTAGGTGTGTGGTTGTGGGAAGGTTTGATTTTCCTTTTCCAATAGTTGCCCGTGGGGGGGTGGGATGACTTAGTTGCTGGTATTTCTCCACAGCTGAGACTTCAACCCAGAGTTATTGATTCACTAGAATTGTACAGAGACCAGCTGAAAACAAGACAGAGCCACTTAGCCCCATCACACCAAGCAAGTCCCCACTGTCCCAGGACTTAGCAATGTACAGATCCTTTGCAAAGATCTAGGGAGAAAGGTACAGACACCAGTCTGAGCTCTTGGGCAAAGGGCTGGGTAATCCCTACTCCAGGAGCCCCCAACCCAACTTCACATTATCTGCTTATCTAGCCAAAGCAGACACACCAGAAGATCCCATTAATTGCTGTTTTTTTTTTTTTTTTTTTTTAATAAGGGCCCAGTCATAAACAAATGGCTGAGGTGTCAGAAATTTAATTCAGAATTTTGATTGAAAATAAGATGAATAGACTGAAGGTACAGTTGAGATTAGAAATTCAAGGAGCATCTCAAAAGTCATCTCAAGAATTAAATGAATTCAAACACAAACTCACCAAAAATTTTGACACATTGAGACAAGAACTTGCAGCCCTCAAAGCCCTGAGAAATACAGTAGAATCCCTCAGTAACAGAATGGAGCAGGCGAAAGAAAGGATTTCTGATTTTGAAGACAAAGGTTTTGTATGCTCCCAAACAGTCAAAGAGGAAGAGAAGTGGAGAGCAAAAACGGATCATT
>CAUYRH010057272.1:0-19033 GCA_963574655.1 Perodicticus potto
TTGTGGCGGGCGCCTGTAGTCCCAGCTACTTGGGAGGCGGAGGCAAGAGACTCGCTTGAGCCCAGGAATTGGAGGTTGCTGTGAGCTGTGATGCCACAGCACTCTACCCAGGGTGATAGCTTGAGGCTCTGTCTCAAAAAAAAAAAGAAAATAGAACTCATTGACATCTCTGGCTTCAGCAAGATTTACTACAGATTTGAGTAATACAAGTTACTTGTTTTTTTACAAGTTTCTTTTTTAATGCTGAGATGCACTTGTGTATCTCATCCTTTAAAACAATATCTATAATTGCCAATTAGCACCCTGATTTGGTGAGTTCCTGGCCACTTCAGTTCAGCAATCATTTGACTCAACCCCCCCCCCCAAAAAAAAAACCAGCATGAGACGATTTTGTTTTACAGGTCTGTAGGCAGATCCCACAATAGTCACTGCAAATTGGAATCCATCCCCTCTGCCTCTTTGCTTGCAGACACTGGCTAAGTACACATTGATTTAATAAGATGATTTCCTAGGACAGCTAAAAGGACTGAGCGTCTCAGCCATAATTTAGAGGATAGAACATTTAGAAGTCTCAGGTGATAGTGATAAGTCAAAATCACAGACATTAGGCCTCACTGCCCTGGACTTCTTAATTAACTCTGTGCCTTTTTCTTTTTTTTTTTTAACGTGTTATGTCTCCCAGCTAAAGACCAGTCCTCTCAGGGGGATGAAGACCAGTCCTCTCAGGGGGATGAAGTAAGGGCACCTCCCAAGAGCTGCCCTTACTCTGTGGAGACCCCGTATGGCTTTCATTTAGACCTGGACTTCCTCAAGTATGTGGATGACATTGAGAAGGGAAACACCATCAAAAGGATCCCCATCCACAGAAGGGCCAAGCCGTCCAAGTTCAGCACTTTGCCACGGAACTTCAGCCTTCCCAATGGCGGGGCTCGCCCCCAGGCCACTTTGCCCCACCAAAACTGGTCCCCAGGGGTGCCAAGGAAAGTCTCACTTGGGACACAGGAGCAAACCCCATCTCTACCGCCTGGGAATCCCCCCCAGACCACGGCTAGCAGGAGTGAGCTGAGCTACCATCGCAGGGCCCTGCTTGCGGAGGCCACCAGGCAGCTGGAGCCTACGGCCCCGGAGGATGGCAGTGGACGGCCCCAGCTTTTGAGAGCGTCCAGCATGCCGGCCACTCTGCAGCAGCACAGGCCTGCACTCCAGAGCGAGGGCCCCATCTGTGATGGTGCCTTCAGCCCCGCAGAAGGGTTTGCAGGTGTTGGCAGCTCTAGTCTGCAAGCGTCACCACCACCACAGGTCAGAGAACTGGGAGACCTGGTGCCGGGGACTCTGGAGCTGGTCCAGGAGGGATCCGAGCCAGCAGAGGGGAACCCGAAGGCTGCAGACCACCTCTCCTTCCCAGAGCCACCTCCCTCCTTCCAGAACGCCCTTGAAGTTCTGGAGGATGCAGAAGATGAGCCGAAAACCAGAGTAACAGAAGAGGTGTTCCCCCCTGAGCTCCCGACACCAAGCCCCCCACCCCTGCCGTCACCCGTCCCCGAGAGCGAGCGGCCCCCGCAGGAGATTGAGCTGAGCATCAGCGAGCTGCCTCCCCCGCCTCCCGTGGCCGTGGACGTGAGAAGTGTGGGAGTCACAGTCAGTGAGGAAGGCCTGGGCCTGGCGGGTGGTGTGGACAGTGTCCCCAGCCTGCAGCAGCAGGTGGCGGCCCTCGAGGGCCAGTTGTCGGGAAAAACCGAGGACCTGGTGCGGGTGAGGGCTGCCCTCCGGCAGCAGGAGGAGGAAGCCAAGGCCAGGGAGCAGAAGATTCAGGAGCTGGAGCACGCCGTGACCCAGCTGGAAAGAAAGCTTCAAGAGACTGCCAGAGACAGCCAGGGCAGGACTGACGCCATGGTGAACACAGACCTTGTCAGTGGACTCTGGACCGGGGAGTCGTGTGACAAAGGCATTGAGGTCAGCCTTCTGCTCGTCACAGAATCCGAGAGCCCGGGGGCCCGAGCAGGAGAGAATGGCCTCCCCTGGGGACAAAACAGGCATAGACAAGGGGATCAGAGCACAGGGGGGCACGCGCTACTGTCCCCGCTGCCACTGCTGCAGGGCCCCGGGTGGGTCCCCTCCTCCCCTTCACACAGCTGCCTCTCCACAGAACTCAGGATCGAGGAACCGGGCGCTGAGCAGGAGGGAGGCCCTCAGAGAGGACCCGAGGGCCTGGCCTGGGGAGCAGGGGCCTCTTCCTGGAGCAGCGACGGAAAGTCTCCCCCGGCAGGGACGGAGGAGGCCGGCTCAGATCTCCCAGGGAAGGAGTCCCCAGGACGGCCGCCGACCTCGCCAACAGATGCCACCCTCGGGCAGTACGTGAAGAAGATCCAGGAGCTGCTGCAAGAGCAGTGGAGCTGCCTGGAGCACGGCTACCCCGAGCTGGCCAGCGCCATCCGGCAGCCGGCCTCCAAGCTGAGCAGCATCCAGAGCCAGCTGCTGAGCTCCCTCAACCTGCTGCTGTCGGCCTGCTCGGCCCAGGCGGCCCCCGCGGAGCCCCCGCCCGCCACTGCCTCCTCCCCACCTATGGGTAAATGCCGGTCTGAGACTGGACCGTTTCTCCCCTAGTCAATGAGTCAGAGGGCAGAATGTTTTGAGTTGCATGAGTGATTTTTAAAAGATTTTAGCACCTCCAGGAAGCCAGTGGAATAAAAGCTGATGTGTGGAGGCTCAGCACCTCAGTCCCTGCTCTCAGGGTGGGTCTGATGCCTGGGCTCCAAACCTCGGCCTCCCTCCACTGTTCCTGGGCTCTGGCATCCCGTGTTCCCCTCTGGTTCTCGCACAGTAGAGGTTTTCTCTAGCCTGGTTTTGGAGGAAGGTGATATTGAGATCTGGACTAGCTCACTGATATTTTCTCTGTGTGTACACGTGTGCATGCGTGAGCAAAGAGTGAGGAGTGGGGATTGAGTGACGCTCACATGTGGAAATCAGCCCTTTGCTGTTACTTCCTCTTGGACAGATGGAACTCCCTTGGCTGTTGGGTAGAGTGGAACCATATTTTGCTTTCTCGGTGGGCGGCATAGAGTCCTCCTCTTCTGCCAGGGATCCCTCGCTGCTGCCCTCTCATTCTGTCGGTGCTGGTCTGGTGTTTCCTCCTGGGAAATGCCTCCCACACCGTTGGGCACAGCGCAAGGAGGTTTGTACCCTGCCCTGTGTCTCTGCCCTGAACACAGGGTCATCCAACCTCCACATCGCAGGTGTGAACATGCATTTGTGAGCCAGGAAGGTGCCTCAGCAGGTGTGGGTGCTGGACAGTGGGTCCAGAGCCCCGAGTTCTGCCATTGGATGAGCAAGTCTGAGCCTCAGATCTCCCAGTTGTCACACAGCGGCACCCACACCACATGGTTCTCCCAGGAGGGCACTGCTCTGTCATCCACACTAGGAGGACATTATGAACAGGGACGGTTCTCCCAACATGGACCGGAAAGCCGGGTCTTCCCAGATCAATGTACGTGACCTTATTCCCCGTCCCTTCCCACCTCTTCACACACCTGCAATCTGTGTCCCCTTCAAGTGAGATCCTGGTTTTGCTACATTCCCTCGCGTCCCCAAGGTCATTCTAACCTGTGATGTTGTGTCTGCCTAGAGACCTCCCCGCCGACCAGCCTTAAATCCATAATGAAAAAGAAAGACTATGGCTTCCGTGCAGGAGGTAATGGGACCAAAAAGAACCTTCAGTTTGTTGGGGTTAACGGTGGGTAAGCATCGCTTGTGAAGCTCAGACTGCCCTCCCTGCTCCTCCCCTCCTGCTGTCCCCAGCGCTCTCTTTTCCTAGGGGGAGGCATCTGGTTTTCATTCTTTTTCAAGGGAATTAATCTCAATGACCCTTTAAAAATCCATCTTGGGTTCGCATGTGTCTGGCCTCTTGCCGGCTGTGGTGGTCTCTCGGAACTGCCGCTTTTAATGTATCTTGGCCTTGGTCTCTCCCAGGGCCAGGACTCCAGGTGGCATCTGGGAGTTTGGGGGTACGCCCAGGAGGAAGGGGTTTAACCTGAACCACACAGCACCAAACTAGTAAAACCTCTGTTAATTTGTTGGGTTTCAAATTTCATCCATTTAATTTTTTCTTCCTTTAATTTCCTGCAGACTAAACCCAAGTGTTTAGGGATGAGCCTTATCTATTCTAGGGAAGTGAATGTTGGATTTAGAATATTTTCTGAATCGATCCTTCAACGAACATTTATTCAATGCCAGCAATGTGCTGGCTGTTGGGGGTAAAGTCAGATAAATCATGGTCCCTGCCTTTAGCTTACACATAAGACAAAATAAAGAAGGCTGCTGTACCAAGACAAGTGACATTAGGGCACGTGGCGTGTCGTGGAGGGAACCCCAGCCCAGCCCCTGGTGGATCCTGAGACTGCCCAGAGAATCAGAATCCCTGCCAGTTCACACCAGATTCACACCAGAAGGGAAGGCACAAGATTCAAACAAGGGGTGATGTCATTGTTGCAGGTTTTCAGAGGGAAAGTGTCGGGAATGATGAAATGAGGTGTCTTAGAGTTGTTCCTCTTACGTCCGACCCCAGAGCTTTGCACATTCACTAGTTCAGGTACAGAGGAGAATCAGCCTCATTATCTCAAAACTTGACAAGCAGGACACAGCTTGTCCCAGCTCAAATGCCCCCAGCGATGCCCCTCTCTGTACCCAACCCTAGAAGGTCCAGGTCATGTCTCTGGCTGCCTCAGCTCCTGGAGCTGTGGTGCCTCCGCCCTCCGCCGTGCTGAGTGCAGGCCCATCTCGGGGCCCAGCGTTGGCTGTGACCCACTGAAAGTGCTCCTCTTAACAGGCAGTCCTCAGTAGAGTGGTTCTCAACTGGGCTGCATGTTGGTCACACCCTGGGAGATTTAAATAACCCCATGTCTGGGTCCCTACCCTGAAGACTCTGGTTTAAGGAGTTTGGGTGCCGTCTGTGAGATAGGGGTTCTAAATCCCCCCAAGGGGTTCTCATGTGCTATCAAGGTTAGGAATTTTTGCTCTAATTAAAGTAACCCATTTTCCTATCCCTCTACCCCACAGCCCTTTTCTATTTTATTCATTATTCTTATCACTGTCTGAATTTAATATTTGTTTGCTTTTTTATTTTCTGCCTATGCCTCCTAGAGTATGACCTCCACTAGGGCAGGTGCTTTGGCACAGAGTTTAAAATAGTGCCCAGCACATGGTGGATGCTCAGTAAATCCCTGTTGAAGGTGGGTGCGGTGAACACCCTGTAACCCCAGAACTCTGGGAGGCTGAGGCAGGAGGATTGCTTGAGCCCAGGAGTCTGAGGTTGCTGAGAGCTATGCCACAGCCCTCTACCCAGGGTGACAGAGTGAGACTCTGAAAAAATATAAATAAAAACAAGCACAATAGAGGCAGAAATATCTAGAATTAAGACAGAATACTAGGAGCAGGCTGGGTTTATAAACCCCATAAACATGGGCTCCTCTTCTGAGAAAGGGCCTTAGGGGGCACCGTGAGACTGTGACCACCAGTCCCTGTGGCCGTGTCTAGTGGCTCCAGAACCCCCAAATATTGAGCTTACCACCAGCATCGTCCATGGGGGTCTCCTGGTGAGCACCAGCAGGCAATCAGTCCTTCTGTCCATGGCTGCTGGTCTGCCAACTTGATAGAGCCGCTTGTAATGGAGCCTAAGGGTCACTGCAGGAAGGGAGAACACGAGTCAGGTGACCCATGCCCTCCCTTCAGCTGCTCCAAGTCACATAGATGGCAGCTGAGTAAGGCAGATGCTGCCCTGGGGTCTCCCACGGGGCCCGCTGGGAGAAGGCATGAGCCAGGCGGAGCAGGGGGGCTGACAGGAGGTCTCGCTCCCACGCAGAGACGTTTGTCAGGCACCTCAGAACTCAGGGTGGAGGTGGGGGATGTTTTCTTGGATTGGGGTCCTTCACTGGACCCCATATTAGGATTCCAGAAGCAAATGCTTTTGTGAGACGCTAGATTGCCTGATGGTATCTCCTGAATGCATAGGCCAGTTAGGGATGGGGCGCTGGTGTGTTTGCTGCCAAGAACACAGTTAATTGCCTTTTCTCCCCAAATGGTCTCTAGCATCAGGCCAAAGCCCTTTACCATGTCTCTTTGATACTGCGATTCCTGGGGAGCCCTCTTGACCCAGCTGCAGGTATGGAAGATGGTGGTTAGCAAGTGTCACCCGAGGCCCACCCAGCTCCCACAGGTGTTGACTCCGGCTCTGGGCAGGAAGGACAGGACAAGTGACCTTTGTCTCCATTCCCAGCTATGAGACCACGTCGAGCGAGGAGACCAGTGGTGAGGACAGCTCCCAAGAAGACTTGTCTGACAGCGAGGCTGAGAAGAAACGTGACAGCCCAGAGGACAGGCAGACCAAGGCTGCCCACCCTGGCTGCGAGGCTGAGCAGGGCGTCCCCCGGGGCACCCACCATGCAGGCCAGGACAGTGGGCCTGGGGATGAAGTACCCCACTCCAAGGCTGAGAGGTGAGTCAGATGAGAACCAGCAGGGCCAACTGGTCCTCTTGAGAAGGATGTATGTCCACCCATTCATTTATCATTTGTTAATCTGTTCATTCATTCCCCACCCATTGTGCACTGGCTGAGCTGAGCAGCTGTGGCCCCACCTTGTGGCACTAACTGTCATAGTCAGAGTCTACGTTTAAACCACATTTACCTAGCGCTGCAAATGGGACAGACTCACAGGTATCGTATAACCTTCCAACAGTCATTCAAGGCAGAGATTATTATAATGCCCACTTTATAGACGAGGAAGTAGAGGCTTAGCAATGACACAGCTCACAGGACGGGGATCTCAGCCTGCTCTTTACAATTCTTTTTTTTGCACTTTCTGGCCGGGGCTGGGTTTGAACCCACCACCTCCAGCATATGAGGCCAGCGCCCTAATCCTTTGAGCCACAGGCGCCGCCCTCTTTCCAATTCTTACCCACAAGTTTTTCTTCCTGTCCTATTGGTCCTGCTGATGTAACCATGTCTTTCAAAGAGATGGAGGTCGTGTGGTGTCATGAGAAGAACCCTGCCTTTGGGGTCAGACACACCTGAATTCAAATCCCGCCCCTGACACAATATCCTTTAGGCAAGGTCCTAAAGTTATGGGTGCCTCAGTTGCCCTCCTCTGTGAAATGTGGGTGACACCAAACCCAGAAAGCGTGATCTGGGCACTGAATGAGGTCAGTCAAGTAGTGTCTGGCACAGTGCCTGCGACGTAGGAAGTGCTTGGTAGAGGCAGAAATAAGGTGGCATGGTGGCTGACATCTATAATCCCAGCACTCTGAGAGGCCAAGACAGGTGGCTGACATCTATAATCCCAGCACTCTGGGAGGCTGAGACAGGTGGCTGACACCTGTAATCCCAGCACTCTGGGAAACCAAGACGGGTGGCTCAGGCCTGTAATCCCAGCACTCTGGGAGGCCAAGACGGGTGGCTGACACCTGTAATCCCAGCACTCTGGGAGGCCAAGACAGGTGGCTGACGCCTGAAATCCCAGCACTCTGGGAGGCCAAGACAGGTGGCTGACCCCTGTAATCCCAGCACGCTGGGAGGCTGAGACAGGTGGCTGACCCCTGTAATCCCAGCACTCTGGGAGGCCGAGACGGGCGGCTGACACCTGTAATCCCAGCACTCTGGGAAACCAAGACGGGTGGCTCAGGCCTGTAATCCCAGCACTCTGGGAGGCCAAGATGGGTGGCTGACACCTGTAATCCCAGCACTCTGGGAGGCCAAGACTGGTGGCTGACGCCTGTAATCCCAGCACTCTGGGAGGCCAAGAGGGGTAGCTCACACCTGTAATCCCAGCACTCTGGGAAGCCGAGATGGGTGGCTCACGCCTGTAATCCCAGCACTTTGGAAAACCAAGACAGGTGGCTCACGCCTATAATCCCAGCACTCTGGGAGGATCACTGGAGCTCATGAGTTCGAGACCAGCCTGAACCAGAGCGAGATCTCGTCTGTAAAAATAGCTGAGCATTGTAATGGGCACCTGTACTCCCAGTTACTTGGGAGGCTGAAGCAACAGGATCACTTGAGCCCAGGAGTTTGAGGTTGCTGTGAGCTGTCTCACTCTACCAGGGGCAAGACTCTACAAGTGAGACTCAGCCTCAAAAAAAGAAAAATAGAACCATTGTCATCATTATCACCATCCCAGCCAGGTGGCCAGAGGACTGCGCAACAGTAGACAGGAGCTTGCTATCACACAGTTCCACAGAGCTGCTTCAACACAGCAGTGCCATGGGACGTGAGGGCTTCTTAATGGCCATTGCCCCCGAGTCCCAACTGAGGCCTCTTGGTGCCAATTCTGTCCTCACACAGGAGTGCTTGTCACTGCAGACACCCATCTTACTGACTCTGCCAGACGTACCGTGTCCTTCATGAAAGAGAAACCTGAAGAAATTTGCTGGTGGGATTGGGTTTTGGGATTTTTTAGTCACCCAGGCAGGAAATGTTTCTAGTCACCCCAAGTCAAAAAGACAACCCCCCTCTTCCTGGCCTGTCCGGAATTACACTTGGGCCCATGGTCACCACCGTGGTCACCTGCTCTGGCCCCGACAAACACAGAACAAGGTGGCCAGTGTGCTTGATTGACTCTTCAGAAGAGTTGTGGGGACGCTGTGGCCCCCCCAGATTTCTGAGGACGGCCTCTGTCCTGCGCTGTTTTGAACGGCTAAGTGAAAGAGGCGTGAAGTGAAAGTCTTATCTTCAAATCAGCGTGCAGAACCTTTCCCTAAACATCTATGTCTCTGTCTTCTTTAGATGTAAACCCTCAGAAGAATTTCTTAATGCGTGCCGGGCCTTGAGCCAACGTCTGCCGGAAACTGGGACCACCACCGACCAACTCTTGGTACTCCGCACTTTTCTTCTCGTATCAAGGTCGTCCTGCAGTTAAGCCATTAGCTGGGACTGGGTGACTTTGGCCTTGCCTGAGGCAGTCGGGGTGTTCTCCGGCTACCCCAGCGAGCAGTGGGTTGGGTGGAGGAATGGCACCAGTGGGTGTACGCAGGAGAGCAGGGGGACCCCACGCCTCATGAGCGTAGACCCTGGATGTCGGACAGAGTGGCTCAGGTTCAGGATTGCCCCCAGGTCCGAGAGTACATGGGTACAGAGCAAAACGCCGGCAGAGTGGGAATGGTGGGTTCTGCTTCCAGGACCCTCATCTGTGAGATACGGGAGGGTCAGCTGAATGCTCAGGACCCGGTTTCCTCGGAGTGAAATGAGGAAGGCAGCCCGCCTCCGTCCCCACAGGCACTGACACTTAATTCTGTGGTCTGTGCGGGTCAACAGACCAAAAACAAGAAAATACGTGTTTGTTCCCTCACCCCTTCACGCCCACAGAGATTTAAACATGCAACGAGTGGGATCTAATTTTTTTTTTAGACAGAGTCTCACTTTGTCACCCTGCGTAGAGTGTGGTGGCATCATAGTTCACAGACAGCAACATCAAACACTTGGGCTTAGGCAATCCTCTTGCCTCAGCCTCCTGAGTAGCTGGGACTACAGGTGCCCGCCACGACGCCCAGGTATTTTTAGAGATGGGGTCTTGCTCTTGCTCAGGCTGGTCTAACTCCTGAGCGTAAGCAATCCACCCACCTCAGCCTCCCAGAGTGGTGGGATTACAGGAGTGAGCCACTGTGCCCGGCCTAACTGGGATCTGCTTTTAATCAAGGGACATTGACACAGACACATTTTCCCAAGTTATGGGAGCACAGTAAAGGCCCACTGTGGAACAACCTGTACGCATTGTAAAAGCCATTTTGCTCTCCTTTGCAGAAGAGCCCAGGAGTAAAAACAATCAGTGTTCATCAGTGTTTATTACTCACCCACCCATCTGTATTGTTTTGTCTTGCAAGTAGCTGCTCTCAAACATAAAAAACCAGTATGTGTGGCTCGGTGCCTATAGCTCAGAGGCTAGGGCACCTACCACATACACCAGAGCTGGCGGGTTCGAATCCAGCCCCGGCCTGCCAAACAACAATGACAAATACAGCCAAAAAATAGCCAGTCTTTGTGGCAGGTGCCTGTAGTCATAGCTACTTGGGAGGCTGAGGCAAGAGAATACCTTAAGCCCAAGAGTTTGAGGTTGCTGTGAGCTGTGACACCACGGCACTCTACCCAGGGCGATATAGTGAGACTCTTTCTCAAAAAAAAAAAAAAAAGTTTCAACCACCAAAGATTCTACTGTTTCTGTCCTAGGAGAGTGACCAGAGAATGTGTATGTGCAGCCCGACACCACACCCCATCAGGGTCAAAGCACCCCCTTTACCCCTGCCTCAAAATGGAGCAGGTCGCATGAGGACCTCACTCTGTAGGGCTGTGGGAGGGAAGGCAGCCAGACACCCTTTTGTTTGTTTGTTTTTTTGCAGTTTTTGGGTTTTTTTTGGCTGGGGCCGGGTTTGAACCTGCCACCTCCAGTATATGGGGCCGGCACCCTACCCCTTTAGCCACAGGTGCCACCCCAGACCCCCTTTTGTAATAGGACAAGTAAGGTTATGTGACTTCTAAGGTCACACAGCTGAGCCAGGACGTCAACCTGATTTAGTCCCTCCAAGCACAGTGCTCTTTCCAGGATGAGTAATTTATAATAACCACATCCCAGGAGCTTTTCCTTCCCTCCAGGCAAGTAATCTAAACATAATCCACTTGAGGCACTTCGGTCACGTCACACACAGAGCTGACGTCATTGGCTCTGGAACTTCCTGTTCATGGTCCCAGGGGATCTGGGTGCTGCAGAGGGTGGGATCCTGCCATGGCTGCTAAGCCGTTTCCTCCGAAGACACTAGCAAAGTTTAAAAGCCAAAAATAAGTCAAGTGCACCTGTTTCGGTTTTATTGCAAGGGTAAATTGGATATGTGTCTGATCCAGCTTTCAGCATGCATTTTTCCTGCTAGTAAGATGTCGTGGTTTTCCAGCTAGGCCTATGAAAAACACACAGGGGACCTGGTGGAATCTGGGGCTGAGTGAGCATGAACCAGAGGGTCTCGGTAATGTGTGCAAACAGGGGCGTGGGCTAATCTTAGCATAGACTCAAACTAGGGCCAGCAAAGTGCTTAGCTCCTGGTCACTTGCTGTCCCCTCCCATGGGGCTGACCACACAGGCGCAGTATCTTGCTGCCTTCCTGATCCCCTGCTCTGAGCCCTCCAGGGACAGCTCACCAGGAGAGCTGGAGGGAGCTGAAGGGTTAGAGGCAGAAGCACCTAAAGCCGACTTTTCCTAGTGCAAGGTAGGAACCCTGGCTGGGGCACCCCTGGCCAGGGAACCTCTTGGAATTAGACTCTTTTGGGGTTCCAGAGGCAAAGCTTGAACACCATCAGCCAGGAGTGGTTCCGCATCTCCAGTCGGAAGTCGTCTAGTCCTGCTGTGGTGGCCGCCTACCTCCACGCGGTCCAGCCTCACTCCTCACACTTCCTGAAGCTGCTCGTCAACCTGGCTGATCGCAATGGGAACACCGCCCTCCACTATAGCGCGTCCCACTCCAACTTCTCCATCGCGAAGCTGCTGCTGGACACGGGTGAGAAACGACTGCCTCCGTGCCGTCTGGGGCCCTTCTTCACAATAGTTCATACGACACGTCTTTCCAGAACGGAACTTCTTCACTGCAGTTCTTTCTGTATCCCAGGGGCTGGACTCCACCGCTCTGTCTGTGGTTATCACTGACACATCACAGCTTTCCTGTGCAGTGGGTGTCACTGCCACATTCGGCCATAATGCGCTCCTGGTTTTTTGGTGGTTTTCTTTTGTTTTTTGCAGGTTTTGGCTGGGGCTGGGTTTGAACCTGCCACCTCCAGCATATGGGGCCAGTGCCCTACTCCGTTGAGCCACTGACACTGCCTAGCACTCCTGTTTTTAATGTGTGCCCCATGGGCCCAAACTTTCAGGAAAAATCTTTTGTCTTAAAATTTTAATTCAAAATTTTATTTGTTTGTATCTAGGTACTTGCTTGTGTATGATAAAGGAATTGTAGTGTTTATTTTTAACATATCATGGTACAAGAAATTTTACATAACAAATATTTACAAAACACAACAAATACAAGGTGCAAGAAATTTTAGGTACCGGTAACAAATAGTGCTTGCACCCACATATAATGGGCATCCTTATTTTTCCCTCCAGAGTGTGGGCAGGGCGGCACCTGTAGCTCAGCGAGCAGGGCACCGGCCCCATATACTGAAGGTGGTGAATTCAAGCCCAGCCTCGGCTGAACTGCAAAACAGAAAAATAGCCGGGTGTTGTGGCTGACGCCTGTAGTCCCAGCTACTCAGGAGGCTGAGGCAAGAGGATAACTTGAGCCCAAGAGTTCAAGGTTGCTGTGAATTATGATGCCATGGTACTCTACCAAGGACAACAAAATGAGACTCTGTCTCAAAAAAAAAAAAAAAATTCACGTTATGCACAGCAAAATCTGATATTCTCAGGTTGTCACTGAGGAAACTGAGGTTTAAAACATACAATTTGTGTTCAGTCTGTTCAATTTCGGGGCTACACTATGCTGCGTCTAGGGAAGGCTCCATTTCCATATCTTTGTAAGATACTTTTAAACAAAGGTCATGGCTCCTTTTGACCAATTGGACTCGGTCTGAGTCATTTATGAGATATTTCTAACTGTGAGGCCCATACTGGCTCCTACCAGGGATGCAAACGTAAGCCAGGCCAGCCCCCTACTTCCCAGGAGCTTGCAGCCCAACAGTCAGGCCAGAGCAGGACGATGGCTCACAAGAGAAAAACGCAGTGTGACACAGGGTCTCGGAAGAGATTGTGTCCAGCTCAAGGAGCCGCAAAGGTGGACTGGAGCTGGTGGAGTCCCTGCAAGGGAGCACTGTTCCTGCCTGGCAGGGAGAACGCCATGGAGGCTGACGGAGGGGAAGAGGCCTGGAGCCCAGACCTTGTGCGGTTTGGATGGGATGTGGATGAGGCGGGGAAGGTGCGGTGAGGCCACAGCCGGGAGGAGCGGGGGACCCTGAGTGCCAGGCTGAACAGTTGGAACCCGGTGTGAAGGGCCTGAGAAATCTGCGGGATCTCGTTTAGGGCACACCGTAGCCAAGTGACATGGTCTGGATGTTTGGTCCCTCCAAACCACAGGTTGAAACTTGATCCCCCAGCCTAGTTCAAGGGGTTTGGGCCACGGGGGTAAATCCTTCCTGACTGGCTTAGTGTCCTGTCATGGTAGTGAGAGAATTCTAATTCTTCTTTTTTTTTTTTTTTGCAGTTTTTGGCTGGGGCTGGGTTTGAACCCGCCACCTCCAGCATATGGGGCCGGTGCCCTATTCCTTTGAGCCCCAGGCACCACCCGAGAGTTCTGGCTCTTGAGTTCTCCTGAGAGCTGACTGTGTACAGAACCTGGCCCTCCGTCTCCCTCTTGCTACTTCTCTGGCCATTGACACACCTGTTCCCCCTTCACCTCGGCCTCAGTTGGAAGCCCCTTGAGGCCCTCACAGGAGCAGATGCTGGCCCCGTGCTTCTTACGTGGCCCACAGAACCATAAAAACAGATACATCTTTTTCTTTCTTTCTTTTTTTCTTTTTGAGATGGAGTATCACTCTCTTGCCCTGGGTAGAGTGCTGTGGCTTTGGTTGACAGCAGATATTTATACAATAACCTCAAACTCCTGAGTTGAAGCAATCCTCTTGCTTCAACCTCCTGAGCAGCTGGGAGGCTGAAGTGCCCAGTTAATTTTTTCTATTTTTAGCACAGATGGGATCTCACTCTTGCTCAGGCTGGTCTCAAACTCCTGAGCTCAAAGGACCCTCCCACCTCAGCCTCAGGCTAGAATTACAGGCAGGAGCCACTGTGCCAGCCAATAAACCTTTAGTAACCAGTCTCAGGTATTCCTTTACAGAAAAGAAAATAGTCTAAGACACGGGGGGGGGGGGGGGGGGTTTCCTCCAGGAAGGCCAGTTGGGGCGGGGGCAGGGGGTTAGTGAAGAGTACGGAGGAAGTGGCAGGGTAGAGGGGAGCAGAGGACACTGCAGGGGTCCGAAGAGAGCCAGTGAGGGCTGCACGGGGACAGCGGGCGGGGACAGGAGCGTGGCTCGGAAAGACAGCGGTGCTGCGGAGGAGGGAAGGAGTCCATGGGGAGCAGAAAGAACAGTCCCCTTCCGTCTGGGGCAGATCTTGTGTGTCCAGTGGACCGTGTGGGTGGAAACCGTGTCCAGGAGGCTATTGAGGGTTCCAGATGCAAATCCAGGAGGGACAGAGCCTTGGCTGGGCGAACCAGAGTTCCGCAGTGGTGGCCTGTAGGACAGGTATGGAGATGGGTAGGGGAGGCCTGGGGTGAAGCCCCCTCCTGCAGTGGTCATCCTGCATGGGCAGGGCCGGTGGGGAGAGCACGGCTGGGTGTGATGCTCATACCCTGACAGGCAATCCTTGTAGGGACCACAGAGCTGATATTAGTCACATTTGTCAAGTGCCAAAACTGAGGCTCTGAGATGTCAGGTAATGTGGTTCAGGTCGCAGAGCCAGTAAGTTGTGAAGCTGGAATTCAAGCCACGATCTGTCGTCCTCCCAGTCTGGGCTTTTTCCACTACCCCAAATTAGTTTCAGAGACTCTGTGAGACTTGGGGAACAGCCATTATATGCGTGAAGGACCCAGAGAACAGCAGTGTATAGAAAAGCCCTTGTCGGGTGCCACCTGTGGCTCAGTGGGTAGGGCGCCAGGGTGACAGGTTCGAACCCAGCCCTGGCTAGCTAAAGCAATAGTGCAAATGCAATAAACACAGCCGGGCGTTGTGGCGGGCGCCTGTAGTCCCGGGTACTCGGGAGGCTGAAGAGAATCGACCTAGTCCAGGAGCTGGAGGTTGCTGTGAGCTGTGACAACACGGCACTCTACCCAGACGGACAAAATGAGACTCCGTCTCAAAAAGAAAAAAAAAACAAAAATGGGCGGCACCTATAGCTCAGTGAGTAGAGCACTGACCCCAATAAAAAAAAAAGAAAAGCCCTTGTCTTTGAGTAGCTCACAGTCCTGTAGCCTGTTAGAAGTCGTAGGCAGGCCAGGCCAGGGCAGAGAGTAAACAGCCTAAGATTTGGGTGTTATTAAATATCTGCTAATGTCAACTAAGAATCCAGTTAATATTCATCAACCTTACAGTAGTTTGGAAGCTTTCCTTCCCTTTTATCATAGCGAAATAGCTAAACAGCCACAGCATAAAGAATGAAAGGGATGGCTCAGCACCTGTAGCACAGAGGTTATGGTGCCAGCCACATACAACAAAGGTGGCGGGTTCGAACCCAACCCAGGTCAGCTAACCAACAATGACAACTGCAACAAAAAATAGCCAGGTGTGTAGTGGGCACCTGTAGTTCTAGCTACTTGGGAAGCTGAGGCAAGAGAAGCACTTGAGCCCAAGAGTTTGAGGTTGCTGTGAGCTGTAACACCACGGTACTCTACTGAGGGCAACATAGTGTAAGACTCTATCACAAAAAAAAAAAAAAAAAAAAAAAGAGCATGGCCCCATGTACTGAGGGTGGCGGGTTCGAACCCGGCCTCAGTCAAACTGCAAAAACAGAAAAATAGCCAGGCCTTGTGGCGGGCGCCTGTAGTCCCAGCCACTTGGGAGGCTGAGGCAAGAGAATCGCCAAAGCCCAGGAGTTGGAGGTTGCTGTGAGCCGGGATGTCATAGCACTCTATTGAGGGCGACAAAGTAAGACTTTATCTCTAAATAAAAAATTTTTAAAAAGGCTCGGCGCCTGTGGCTCAACGGGCTAAGGCGCCAGCCACGTACACCTGAGCTGGCGGGTTCGAATCCAGCCTGGGCCCGCCAAACAACAATGACGGCTGCAACCAAAAAAAATAGATGAGCGTTGTGGCAGACACCTGCAGTCCCAGTTACTTGGGAGGTGGAGGCAAGAGACTCGCTTGGGCCCGGGAATTGGAGGTTGCTGCGAGCTGTGATGCCACAGCACTCTACCCAAGGTGACAGCTTGAGGCTCTGTCTCAAAAAAAAAAAAAAAATGCCAGTTTTTCATTGTATTATGAAAGGTATATTCTTAATTGTTTTAATATAAAAATTATGGAATTTTTCCTCCCGAGATTTACCAAGTAGGATGACTGTTCCAGGAAGCTTTCCCATGTTTATCCTGCCCCCAGTACACTGCACAGCTGACACTGGTCCCTTGGAGGGGACCTACACACGGCCAGCAGTGTAAGAGTTATGCGTGAACATGGGGTAGTGAGGGTGAAACCTGGAGTGAACAGCTGTGGGCAGCGTGTGGTCAGGTGAGTGATGGGCTCCAGAGCAATACGCCTGAGTCCTGATCCCAGTTCCCTTTCACGTGAGAGGTCTGTGTAATTCCTCTGAGCTCCAGTGTTCGTATCTGTAAAGTGGGAATAATGTCTTGCGTTCCATTTTAGAGGATAAGGTCACGGTCACTCACCCCCTTGGTCATCTCTAGCTCTGCTATACCCTCTTTTGCTGGGTGTCCTGAGAAAATGTGTGAAGAAAGATAGCCCATCTTTTTTTTATACTTTTTCTTTCTTCTTTTTTTTTTTTTAAGACAGAGTCTCACTCTGTTGCCCTGAGTAGACTGCTGTGGCATCATAGCTCATAGCAATCTCAAACCCTTGGGTTCAAGCGATCCTCCTGCCTCAGTCTCCCAAGTAGCTGGGACTACAGGCACCCGCCACAACGCCCTGCTCGTTTTTCTGTTTTTAGTAGACACGAGGTCTTGCTCTTGCTCCAGCTCGTCTCCATTTCCTGAGATCAGGCGTTTTTCCACCCACCTTGGCCTCCCAGAGTGTTGGGATTATTACAGGCGTCTGGCTCCCAGCCAAACTAGCCAGTCTGAGAGCCTGCTAGGAGTAAGTCACTGCCCCACCTGGGGAGAGGACAGCTCTATCCATGGCCTTTCAACCAGCAGCCAGCGTCCTGGTGAACAGGCAAAAATACAGCTTGGCTCCAGCCCCCCTGCTCCTCTCCTCTCCCAGGCGTCTGCAACGTGGACCATCAGAACAAAGCTGGCTACACCGCCGTGATGATCACCCCGCTGGCTTCCCCGGAGACTGATGAGGACACGGCTGTTGTCTGGAAGCTCTTAAGAGAAGGAAACGTGAACATCCAAGCTACTCAGGTGGGTGGCGTGAACGCGACTTCCTCTTCAGTAAAACAGGGCGCCGCCCGCTTTATTCTGCACGTGGGGTGGGAAATTCCGCGCAGATCTGTGTCCTTTTTAACTCTAAAGCTGGTGTATTTGGTTTTCCTTACAGGCTCCTGAGACTCAGACAGGCTGGGACGGGGTCACTGAGCCTCTAATCTTCACAGTCTGGAACTGGATTAATTCCAGTTGGACTTAACTTCTCTTGGGTTTTTTTGTTTTTTGAGATAGAGTCTCACTTTGTCACCCTAGGGAGTGCCACGGCATCATCATAGCTCATAGCAACCTCAAACTCCTGGGCTCAAGCCTCCTGAGTAGTTGGGAATACAGGAACCCACCACAATGCCAGGCTAGTGTTTCTATTTTTAGTAGAGACGGGGTCTCGCTCTTGATCAGGCTATTCTCAAACTCTTAAGCTCAAGCAATCCACCCACCCCAGCCTCCCAGAGTGCTGGGATTACAGGCGTGAGACACCATGCCCGGCCCTTGGACTCGACTTGTTGAACCAGCATTCATGAAACTGTATCAGATTCATTTCTTAGCTTACTAAAATCACACACTCTCCATAGATCTCATCAGGCATGCTACTATCTAAGATTTCTCTGGGGGAAAGGAGATTAAATACCCTCCATTCATTCACTCTATTCATTCCTATAGTGTCAAAAATGGGCATATAGGCCAGATGCAGTGGCTCACACACGTGATCCCAACACTCTGGGAGGCTGAGGCAGGTGGATTGCTTGAGCTCAGTTCCAGACCAGCTTGAACAAGAGCAAGACCCTGTCTCTAAAAATAGTCAGGTATTGTGGCAGGCGCCTATAGTCCCAGCTACTCAGGAGGCTGAGGCAAGAAAATCGCTTGAGCCCAGGAGTGTGTGAGGCTGCTGTGAGCTGTGACGCCACAGCACTCTACCCAGGGCAACAGAGTGAGATTCTGTCTCAAAAAAAAAAAACACACACACAATGAGCAAATAACCTTTTGAGGAGTTCCCCATTGCTCCATGTGGAGCCTTGTGTAGCTCAAGTCCCGACAGGGTAAGGACCGTTCCCTCCCTGTGTTCCCAAGTAGAGGAGCCCGCACTGCAGCCCGGTAGCCCCCTGGTTTTCCTCTGCTACCATGAGATTTTTTTTTTGGCATGAACGTCATCTTCCACTTAATCAGTTTCATGGATGCCACCAGCAGACATGAAACCTCTGTGCCACAGACAAAGGACAATGTGTTACCCACAGCCGTACCAATAGACATGATATCAGCATTGCCTGATTCCCAATTCCCACAGGGCAGGGTGGGGAGGCCCAGATGCCTGAGCACAGAACAGGTTATATTGTAGGAGAGGAACCCCGAGCTATGGGAGCCTGAATCTTTTATAATGGGCAAGCCTGCCCTCATCTCAGGAGATACTCTCTCTGTTTTCCAAGGCTCTTCACCATGTAACCATCCATAAAAATATAGTCTAGCAGGCAGCACCCGTAGCTCAGTGGGTAAGGGCACCAGCCACATACACCGAGGCTGGCAGGTTCGAACCTGGCCTGGGCCAGCTAAACATCGACAACTGCAACAAAAAAATAGCTGGGCATTGTGGCGGGTGCCTGTAGTCCCAGCTACTTGGGAAGCTGAGGTAAGAGAATCACTTAAGCCCAAGAGTTTGAGGTTGCTGTGAGCTGTGACACTACAGCACTCTACTGAGGCCAACAGTGAGACTCAAAAAAAAAAAAAAAAATAGTCCTGGCTCGGTGCCTGTGGCTAAACCGGCTAAGGCACCAGCCACGTACACCTGAGCTGGCGGTTCGAATCCAGCCCAGGCCTGCCAAACAACAATGACGGCTGCAACCAAAAAATGGCCGGGCGTTGTGGCGGGCGCCTGTAGTCCCAGCTACTTGGGAGGCGGAGGCAGGAGACTCACTTGAGCCCAGGAATTGGAGGTTGCTGTG
>CAUYRH010057276.1:0-42010 GCA_963574655.1 Perodicticus potto
TTTTAAGCACTACTGACCCCTTACAGTTGAGCGAGGCATTCTTCTAAGCCAGTGTGCCATGAGAGGATTTCAGGTGTGCAGTGAAAATTTTTAAAGATCATTAAATTATTTTTGAAAGAAGTTCAAAATATATATACACATATATATATATATATATATATATATATATTTTTTTTTTTTTTGTAGAGACAGAGTCTCACTTTATCGCCCGCGGTAGAGTGCCGTGGCGTCACACAGCTCACAGCAACCTCCAACTCCTGGGCTTAGGCGATTCTCTTGCCTCAGCCTCCCGAGCAGCTGGGACTACAGGTGCCCGCCACAACACCCCGCTATTTTTCTATTTTGCAGTTCGGCTGAGGCAGGGTTTGAACCTGCCACCTTCGGTCGGTGCCCTACTCCATGAGCCACAGGTGCCGCCCAGTAAGAATAGTTTTTGATTTTTTTTTTTTGAACAATATAATTTAAGTGTGCCACAGAAGTTTGCTGTGAGATAAAAAAGGTTGAAAAACACTGTTCTGGCTTGGTGCCTGTAGCTCAGCAGCTAGGGTGCCAGCCACATACACTGGAGCTGGTGGGTTTGAATCCAGCCTGGGCCTGACAAACAACAATGACAACTACAACCAAAAAATAGCCGGGCGTTGTGGTGGGCACCTGTAGTCCCAGCTACTTGGGAGGCTAAGGCAAGAGAATCGCTTAAGCCCAAGAGTTTGAGGTTGCTGTGAGCTATGACGCCACGGCTCTCTACCCAGGGTGATATAATGAGAGAAGAAAGGGAAGAAGGGAGGCAAGGGAAGAGAAGGGAAGGAAGAAAGAATGGAAAGAAATAGAGAGAGGGAGAGAGAGAAAGAAAGAAAAAAAGAAAAACACTGTTCTAAGCCCCCTTACACAACTAATTAAACCTTCACAAAACCTGTGGAAGGTAGATTCTAAAAGTGCTACTTATCGAAGGAGGAAATCAAGGCTCAGGGCCCAAGGTCAGTGAGTGGTCATTTGTGGGCTCTGGGTGGGCACAGGGCAGCCCAGCCCTTAACCCTTAGGCTATGTTGCCTCGAGACAGCTCTGGTTAGAAGGCATTAATGGGCGGCATGACCTCACGCACTATTATCCTGGCCGGCCTCTGCAGGTCAAGGAATTGAATGCAAGGTCAGGACTGCATTCAGGTGAGACTCAGAAGACATGATTAGGTTCCAGTATTTATAAGTCAAGAGATCACGCACAGAAATAAATACTCTATCCTTCAAAATAGCCCCAGAAGCACTATGTTCATTCCTGAGCACATCTTTAGGGGTCGCTTTGGAATGCCCTTCAACTCAAGGATGCATTTCTGTTAAATATCCTTAAACAAGGCACTCAAGACGGATCAGATGTTTGCAAACAACCAGGAGTCAACCTGGGCCAGACCCACAGAATAAGTGGGAAAATTAAGGCTTGATTATTTTTTCTCGCTTGGCTTATAAAATGATTCCGATGGCAATTAAGAGAAAGTAACAACAATCGCTGAGCCATAGAAGTTGACTGGAAGAATGTTATGTACTGAAATATTTAAGAGCTACAATAGTTTGTTTTTCAGCCTCATGACTTCATAGCTATATCTAACAAGTAAGGAACCTTTTCCTCATGTTTCTTCTCAATGTGATGATGACTGAAAATCCCCTGAAATCTGGCAAATAGCAAAGCACGGAGGTTAAGGATCAGGCTGTGCCATAAAATACTGTGGATTGAAGCCCTGTTCTGATACTCCACTAATCTACACAGCAACTCCTTCATTTGTAAAATGATCTGTCATCTAACTAGCCAGGGTCTGCACAGGCAAGAAATAGTACTCAAATGGTCTAAGTGAAAGAGTTTAATGACAGAACTATTTACCAAGATAAGGCAGTGGTTCTCAACCTTCCTAATGCTGTGACCCTTTAATACAGTGCCTCATTTTCTAGTGACCCCCAACCATAAAATTATTTTCATTGCTACTTCATAACTGTAATTTTGCTACCGTTATGAATCATAATGTAAATATCTAATATGCTGGGCAGTGCCTGTGGCTCAGTGGGTGGGGCGCCAGCCAAATATACTGAGGGTGGCGGATTCAAACCCAGCCCCAGCCAAACTGCAACAACAACAACAAATAGCTGGGCATTGCGGTGGGCACCCGTAGTCCCAGCTACTCGGGAGGCTGAATCGCCTAGACCCAGGAGTTGGAGGTTGCTGTGAGCTGTGACGCCACGGCACTCTACCGAGGGCAATAAAGTGAGACTGTCTCTAAAAAAAAAAAAAAAAAAAAAATCTGATATGCAGGATGGTTTTAGGCGACCCCTGTGAAAGGGTCATTTGACCCCCAAAGGGGTCATGCCCACAGGTTGAGAACCGCTGAACAATGGAAACTAGAAGGAGTGAAGGGTACCTAGGAGCTCGCAGAGAGTTGTGGCCTCCCCTAGGTCTGCAGGAGCAAAATAGTTTTTTTGCCTTGTTAAATTTAAGTGGTTGCAATTTTTTGAGGATTAGTTACCAGAATCCAGCAACAGCCATGGCAGGGGACCACCCTACAGGAGCTATGGCTTTCAGCAGAGGATCTCTGCACCACCGCTACTTCTCAGCTGGGGCAAGGCGGGAGCAGGGAAAATGTCCTGGTTCCTATTTCCCAAAAGCCAGGGGATGAGGGACCCCGCATGAGATCCATAATGGTCTGCCTCCCGGGGCACCAAGCACAGTGGATCAAAAGGGGCAGACAGAGGATCCAGCCCAGTGTCCTCAAAGTTGCTGTGAGCCAATCCTCTCTAGACCCTTACCGTGTATTATGCTTCTGTCTGTCCCACCAATGGTAAATGCCATAAGGGCAGGAAGTATCAGCTAACTCACTGCCAGGCCAGAGCACGGCTCAGGCCCTGACACAGTTAAGTTACTCTAACCACCTATTATTATGAGACTAATTAAAATAACATAATTGCTTGAAACATGAGATGTGAGCCTGTTACTATACACTATAGGAACTAAGTAGAGGATTAGTACCTTTAAAATACAGACCTAGCTCCCCACCTGACCTTCCACCCTGTCTACTAGCTTGAAGGAACCTGGTGCTCTAAAAAACCCACCCCCGCATATTAGCTCAGAATTAGACCAATCTGAATTTGATTAAGGCTATAATTTTTTTTCTAAGTTCACTGAATTTCCTCAATCTGATTATATGAATACAGTTTATTCCATTTGGGAGATAATACAAGCTTAAATGCTTCAGCCCAACATGAGTATGTCTACTCATAATTTCTACTAAAACCATTATCAAAAGACCATTTGGAATTGCCACACGTTCCAGGAACTGTGCTGCCACCAAGGAGGAGACAGCCTATCCCTAAACAGCAAGAGAAACAGAAAAACAAGACAGGGCGGCACCTGTGGCTCAAAGGAGTAGGGCGCCGACCCCATATGCTGGAGGTGGCAGGTTCAAACCCAGCCCTGGCCAAAAACCACACACACACACAAAAAAGCAAGACATGTTTCCTTAAATGTGGCAGCTATAGAGCACACCAAACAGACCAGGGTCTACCTGTACACATTCCTCACCTACCATACCTGTTCACAAAATAAATACAAGGGAAGAAAGGTTCAATTACAGTCCAGGACATGTTCACCAAAGTAACTTACATTTCATACTCTAATATAAAATATATTTTATATTTTTAGATTTATAAAGTAACCAAATTAACGCTTCTATTTTAAAAGTTGGAGTCTTTCCATCTGAGGCTCATGAATTGGTCCAGGGAATGGAGCAGAGACAAACCATTCCCGCTGTGTCTGTCTGAATTCCCAACCCAAAGAATATGTGAGCATAAGGGTATGGTGGTTATATTCCACTAAGTTTGGAGGTGATACGTCACTTGGTAAACATAAAACTAAATAGTGTCTATAGGTCTGCCTACAGGTAACATTTTTCACACCCCAAATCCTACTACTTTTGGCTATAAAGCAAAGTCCAGGCTGGGTGCAGTGGCTCACAGCTGTAATCCTAGCACTCTGGGAGGCCCAGGGAGATGGACCACCTGAGCTCAGGAGTTTGAGACCAGCCTGAGCAAAAGCGAGACCCCCATCTCTACTAAAAATAAAAAAACTAGCCAGATGTTGTGGCAGGCACCTGTATTTCCAGCTACTAGGGAGGCTGAGGCAAGAGGACTGCTCAAGCCCAAGAGTTTAAGGTTGTTGTGAACTATGTACAATGCCACAGCACTGGGGCACTCTACCCAGGGTGAAAGAGTGAGACTCTGTCTCAAAAAATAAAATAAATAAATAAATAAAAGTATAATGACATTGAGGTCTCAACTAAGACCTCAAATTACTCTTTAAACCACTATAACTCCTATCCTTCCCCATAGACCACAAAAGTTTACTTTTCTGTAAAAAATGCCAATGAAATAGTCACAAGTGAGTGGGGAGAGGGGTGGAGGGTTTGTTTTCATTCAGTTGGAGCAAATACATTCAAATAAAAATACTTGATGAATTTGAGGTTTAAGATTTGATCAGGATCTCTTGAGCCCCTTCTCCCACAGAGTTCCATAGGCTAACATTGTCATTTCAAAAACTTATAGGGTACAAGTGTAACACCCTATATCAGTGTGATGGGAATGCTAATTTTAACTGATATGTTGGGGTTTTGGGGTTTTTTTGAGACAGAGTCTCAAGTTGTTGCCCTGGGTAAAGTGCTATGGCATCATAGCTCACAGCCAGATATATATTTCTTAAAAATACAGAAAGGATGGGCCAGGCACGGTGGCTAACGCCTGTAATCTTAGCACTCTGGGAGGCCACAGCAGGTGGATTGCCTGAGCGCACAGGTTTGAGACCAGCCTAAGCAAGAGTGAGACTCTATCTCTAGAAGTGGCCAGGCGTTGTGGCGGGCACCTGTAGTCCCAGCTACTTGGGAGGTTGAGGCAAGAGAATCACTAGAGCCCAAGAGTTTGAGGTTGCTGTGACTCTACCGAAGGTGACAAAATGAGACTCTGTCTCAAAAATTAAATAAATAAAAATTTAGAAAGGAGTTGGGCATGGTGGCTCACAACTGTAATCCTAGCGCTCAGGGAGGCCGAGGCAAGTGGATTACCTGAGCTCACAGGTTCAAGACCAGCCTGAGCAAAAGCGAGAACCCGTCTCTACTAAAAATAGAAAAACCGAGGCAAGAGGATTGCTTGAGCCCAAGTTGGAGGTGAGCTATGACATCATGACACTCTACCCAGAGTGATAGCTGGAGACTGTCTCAAAAAGAAAAAATACAGAAAGGAATACAACCTAGAAAAAAATATGCCTGCCTGCTCACAGTGATTACATTGGGATAGTAAGATTAAAGATTTACAATTTTTCTTTTCAGGTTTTTTTCTAGCATGGCACTTTTTACTTCTACAACTTTTTTTATATTAAATAAGCAATGTATAGAGACTGCTGCACTTGTAGATTAAAATCCAAAGCCAATTCCCAGCACAGAACAGCGGGTGCCTAGGCTCCATACATTCCTTTGCATCACAATGAAACACTTTACTCACTTCACTCAGCGCTTCTGCCACAACCCCACACCCTCTCCCTTCCTGGTACCCAGCAGACCTGCAGCAACAAAGGCTTCAGGGCATCACGAGCAGCACAAACTGCTCCTCATGTCACCCAATACTCTGGGAGAGCCCCAAGCTAGGGGACCAGGTGCCAGGCTACCCGTCACCCCTGCAGAGCTGAACAACTAGAGCAGTCTGCCAAGCCCTTCAAAGGGGCTGGCTCTCCTCCGTGGATCTGTGCTGAAATCAAACCCAAAGAGCCAGCAAATAGCTCAGAGTCTAAAACAGTCCAATTTGCTGCCTTTCTGGTGCTGGCCTGCCCTTCAGTGCCCATACAGAAGGGTGGGTGCAGCCATCTGTCTCAGGCTGCCCCGTTAAACCGCTCCTCCAAGTGCCAAGGAAGTCGTTGCAAGCACTGGTCCTCCCCCTGCCTGGCTGCCTGCAAGACTGCAGACAGGCTCAGGGGTCACCACACACACACACACACACAGGGGCTGCAACGACACATTGCTGAAAGCCTCAAGCTGCCCCTGCCCAGAGCATTACATCATCCTCTCGGACATATCTGCCAATTTTCTTTTACTTGTCAAGAGTTCGTCCTTACTTGAGCTCACTACTCGAAGTGTGGCCTACAGACCAGTGTCACCTGGGAGCTTGTTAGACATGCAAAGTCTCGGGGCCCAGTCCAGACTGCTGGAGCAGAATCCACAGTTTAACCAAATCCTCACATACCCGTACATTCAAGTGTGGGAAGCACTATTCCAGAGAACCCTTATTTAAAATTGAACATTTTTGTTAGGGTAAATCCCAGAGCACCAGTCATGGTAGAAACTTGGGGAAAAAATAGTTTTAAAGGGTGGGAACAAGCATAATCCCATTCCCAGCAGGGGAAAAAAAAAATTCATTATTCATGCACTCTTGAAGGGTGGTGGGGAGAGCTCAGTTCACTTTATTTCAAAGCCAAATCCGAGAGCATGAAAGTGGGGATATTTCATTTTAAATCACCACCCACTGTCACAAACACTAATTGGTCCAGTAAATGGCATTATAAAGGCTTAAGGTGGGAGCTTGGCCAGACAAAACACAGCCACACAAAATGAAATGTCCAGAAAACAATTTCATTTCTTTACCTAGACTGGTTCTTAACTGGGGACCTTTGGCAATGTTTGGAGACATTTTGTTTTGTTACAAACGAAGGGGGTTCAACTGGAATCAAGTGTGCCAGAGATAACGCACCAATCAGCCCCCCACAACCAAGAATTGTCCAGTCGACAATGTCTAAAGTTCTGAGGTTGAGAAACCCCTACCTACAGACTTAACTCTGTTATTTTCTCTTCCCCTCAGTGGCCACCCCCATCGCACACCGATCACCCCGCCACACAACACGCTTTCCGATAAAGGCCTGCACTCCCGCACTCCATGATTTTCCCCCCTTGGCTCCTTGGCTCAGTGAAGAGCCTGCCATTGAGTGTGTGACAGCCAGGGACAGAGGGGCAGGGGCCCTGTCCTTTCAGCAAGAAGGGCCCCCACTTGTCCCTCCTCATTACCCATGCAACACAGGCCTTAGGTTATCTATTATAAAATCATGGGCTGTGAGAGCTGGAAGGGGCCTTAGTGATCCCCTCGTCCAGTTCCCTTGGCGTATTAAAGGGGCTTCACCCAGCAGACTCAGTACACAGACTGCTTCCTTTATAACAGAGAGAAAAAGGAGCCAGGACTCACAAGGAATGCTGAGAAAAAAGGAACAATGGCACAAGCCCCAGTGTTTGAAGAGCCCAAGCTACTGCTGAATGGCAACATTCTATTTTTAGCTCAACTTTCCTGAAAAGACACCCTGCTTCCCCCTTTTCTGGAATGCCTCAGCATCCTTTACAACTGTTTTGGTTTCCCCTCTCCTCCTGTAAAAACTGTTTAAGAAAGTGACTCTCATTGCACAGAACAGACAAAAACTCATCCTTATTGGTAGGATGACCCTATGTCTGGGTTGGCCCAGATCTGGCCCAATTTACACTGGTGCCTTAGAATAAGTAATAGAGACTCCTCCATTCCTAGGTGTCTGGGCTTGGATGATGAATTATACTGTAACCTTTCTTCTGGGGCACGCTATTCCCAGGAAGAACAAAGCTCCAGGCCTGGCACGCTTCTGCAGAGCACATTAAGCCACAGACCTTAAAGTTAAACTGATGTGCATTTATGTCTAATTTGGCCCTTGCTGGTAATGTGCCAGCTGACCGAAATTCTGCTCACTGAAAATGACTGGATGGTGATGAAGGAAACCCAGAACTGAGCCATCACACTCTAATCTTGTGACTTGAGGGCATCCAGAGACTAGCACAGACCCTGGGAAAACCTGCTCTGAACCTGATCCATGAAGTTATCCAAAATTTTCAAATTCAAACTCAGTCCATCCTCCAACTTCTAACCCCAGCATGCATGGAAAACTTACATATACAGAGACACAGATGGTGATAGGGAGCTCATGGGCTCAGATAAAAAAGTAGCAGAAAAGCGAGGCCGGTAAGATGACCCTTGGCTATTCATTTCATCACACCAGGAAGGCCTACCTGAGAACATACTAGCTTATGCCAGTCAAGTCCAGATGGGGAAGAACTTGACCTCTCACAATCAAAAGGGATAATGTGGAAACTAAAGTGTTTTTTATTTTAATATGCTTACTGGTCTCTCTGGGGAAAATGAAGACTACAGAACAGGAAACATTCTATCTAAACAACTGTTAACAATTTGACACATTTCTTTCCAGTCTTTTCCCCCATACAATCTAAGTTCTAACTTCCCTTCAGGGTATCCAGCCTTGTCACTTCATTATATAAGTATTTCTCCATGTCATCATAAATCAACCAGTTTATTTTAAATTGTGGTTCTCCAATAGCAATATTAACAGCTGTTTGCTATTCAGACTTCAAAAGTTTATGTATAACAGAAGGTAGTAAATAAAGCAGAAAAGAATAGAAACCAAGCCGTAAAATTTTAATGAAGAATCTGTCTCCCAGAATAGTCTTGGTCACCAGTGTTGTAAGTTTTGAGCCTTTCCTACAATTCTGCTGCAGTCAGGAAAGAGGGCTGCGCTTAACTGAGCTAGCACAGGCTCCAGATGGATGAAGCAAACGCAGGGAGGAACGGCCAGAAAGGCAAGCACAGGCCTCGAGTCAGCACAGGACGGAAGAAATGCTGAGGAGGAAGGGGCAGAAAAGGCTCCATTGTTGCTGCCTCTTCAATCTGGGGGTGTCCAACCTTTTTCTTTTCTCTGCTGTACTTTGCAAAAATAAGAGTTGACTTGGGCCACACAGTAAAAACACAAACACTAACAAAAGCTGATGAGAAAAAAGGGGGAAAAAAGGTATGTGCTTACATTTCATGACACCACAGAAAGCAAAAAGGGCCTCACAAAGTCAGTATGCAGCTCACAGGCTACAGGCTGGGCACCCCTGGACTACAGAATTCTTGCCTTCCACGGCGGTCAGGATCTTCCCCGCACTCTGCTCTACTTTCCTCGAAGGGGTTCTCAGCCTTCCTAATGCCGAGACCCTTCAATACAGTTCCAGGTACGGGCCTCGTATGTGGGTGTATCTGCATGTGGGCAGACCCGCCTGGAGACAGAGGGAGGAGCGGTGTCTCAGTTCCTAAATATTTGTTTTCCGATGGTCATAGGCGACCCCATGAAGTCTTGGTCGATGGCCAAAGGAGTCACGACCCACAGGTTGAGAACCGCTGCATGGATCCCGCGAGCACACATTCCCAACCGCTGGCTTCTCATCCCAGGACGCTTCCTTCCTCATTCGCTGAGCACTCTCGTTGTGCCAGGTTCTGGGCTAAGGACGACTTTAAATCTGGTATCCCATTTTGTCCTAATAAAGCCACCAGATAGGTGCTGCAACTTCATTACTTCAGTTCAGCGAGGAAACCAGAGCCGAGTGGTAGCAAACGACAGAGAAAGCTGGGCTCTGGGCCACTGAGCCGTGTCTTCCACCCAAAAGGCAGCCAGGTGTTCACTTGTTTAATAAACACTCTAATTATAGCTCACTTCCTTCCTAAAAATATTTAAGGAGGTTTACAGAGATCTGATAGAGAAAAAGATTTATAAGTATAAACAAAGAAAAAAATGGGTAAAGGGAAAATAAAAGTAGACAAGAACAAAACAGGCAAAACTGGGGATATAAATACACAGAAAACGATGGTTGGGCCTTTCCTAACGTCTGAAGGGAAGTCCTCACTTGGGTTCTGTGTTTTCTATCAGCCAAAGCAAAAACCACAAAGTGGATATTCAGACGTGAGTTATGGATTTATTTCAGAAAATCCTGTTGCTATAGAAATCATGTTGGAATCAACGTGTGTCTCAGTCATTCAGTCCAATTAAGAACTTCTAAATGAGACGATTTTCTGCTTAACTGTTGGCCAAACCTACAGGGGCTGTAATGTAAACGTGGTAGAAATTGCTCCAAAAAGGATCACACACTTCCAAGTTCCCTTATTTGGAATGTGCTGAATACACCGTAAGTCACTGAGAGCAGACACAAACTCTCACGACGAGTTACTTGCCACTAAACTGGGACGCTCTTACTGTGTTCTTTCTCTCCCCAGGTTAGTGCCCACCTTGCTTCATCTGCCTTCTGATGCTTCCACATCCTTACTCTGATATCAGCCACATCCTTCCTTCTTTTCTTTCATCTGTTTTCGCGATGAGTTCCCAGCTGTGGTGAGGACCAAGCTCAGCTTTGGGTGAGACCAATTTAATAGCAGACGCCACTCAGTCCCACTAACTCAGATTCTCCCCGACAATGCACACACTATTAAAAGTTAGCCGGTTACTGTGCCAAAAAAATTAG
This sequence comes from Perodicticus potto, assembly GCA_963574655.1. Taxonomy (NCBI): domain Eukaryota; kingdom Metazoa; phylum Chordata; class Mammalia; order Primates; family Lorisidae; genus Perodicticus; species Perodicticus potto. The sequence goes on from CAUYRH010057276.1 coordinate 10,370, forward strand.
GATGTCTAAAATTCTTCCTTTTCCCAAATTTAATGGCTAGACTGAGTTGATTATTGGTCATTTGTTATAGTTGGTATAAACATGAAACGAATAAAATGGTGAAATGCTTTACCCAGAGTACCAAGTACCATAAGTTGACTAGGCGGCGCCTGTGGCTCAAATTAGTAAGGCGCCGGCCCCATATGCTGGAGGTGGCAGGTTCAAACCCAGCCCCGGCCAAAAACTGCAAAAGTTGACTTTCTAGCTTGTATTCAACAGGTAAGGTGGTCGCAAGGCCTGAAGCAACGTCGCCTGGGTCCAAATCCTTCTCTCTGCCACTTATTAGCCGTACCTTGGGCTAGTTAAGTAATTTCTCTGTAAATAGGAATAATATCATCAACTTCAAAGGGGTATTGTGAGGATTACATTGGGCAATTCATAGGAAGTTCTTAGAATAGCACCTGACATATATACTATATGTGTCATTATCAGCATTATTTGAAATTAAATTGGCAGAAAAAGTTAGAAAACAGTACCCCCCTTCTTAGAGCTGTGTACACAATGTCTGTCCCTTGTGGTCCAGTCAGCTCCTACCAGACAGGAGGCACGATCTCCCCAGATTACCAGAGCCAACATTCTCCCCTGATAAGTAATCCTGAGAACTCCATATACTGCTCTTAATACAAAAGCTCCAAACTAATCATTAAGAGACAACAACTTGGTTAAGCAGACTTAAACATGCTGATCTTATAATTCTTGGCTCATTTCCAACCACAAAGTAGAAGAATGATCAGCCATCAGAAAAAAATTAGCTAGCTGCCTACTCATGGATTCACCTTAGTTGAAGCAAAACACACTTGATTCCACTTATATGAGGCACCCAGAGCGGTCAAATTCACAGAAATGAAAAGCAGAATGGTGGCTGCCAGGTATTGGGGGGAAGAGGGATCCAGGAGGACAGAATTTGAATTGGGAAAATAAAATTCTGGACATAGAGGGTGATGATATTTACACAACCATGTGATATCCAGTGGACATCAGGAAAATGTCCACTGAAAAATGGTTAAAATGGCAATTCTATGTCTTTTTGAGTTTTTTTTTTTTTTTTTTTTGTAGAGATAGAGTCTCACTTTGTTGCCCTCGGTAGAGTGCCGTGGCCTCACAGCAACCTCCAGCTCCTGGGCTTAGGCAATTCTCTTGCCTCAGCCTCCCGAGTAGCTGGGACTACAGGTGCCCGCCACAATGCCCGGCTATTTTTCTGTTTTGCAGTTCAGCCGAGGCCAGGTTTGAACCCGCCACCTTCGGTATATGGGGCCGGTGCCCTACTCGATGAGCCACAGGCACCGCCCTCTATGTTATTTTTTATCATAATAAGTTACACAAAGTGGGGTAGTTTTAATTAATTTAACAAATTTCAAACCTTGGCTGCACATTAGAATTTCCCATGGAGTTGTTTTTTCTTCCTTGAGACAGAGTCTTACTATGTCGCCCTCAGTAGAGTGTCGTAGCATCACAGCTCATAGCAACCTCTAGCTCTTGGGCTTAGGTGATTCTCTTGCCTCAGCCTCCCAAGTAGCTAGGAATACAGGTGCCTGCCACAATGCCCAGCTATTTTTTGGTTGCAATTGTCATTGTTGTTTGGCAGGTCTGGGCTGGGTTCAAACCCGCCAGCTCCAGTGTAGTGGTTGACGCCCTAGCCACTGAGCTACAGGCGCAGAGCCTCCTAGGGAGGTTTTAAAAAACATCTATTCATTAAAAGTAATGGGAGGCTGGGCGATGTGGCCCCTGGCATCTTACACCTGGAGGAAAAGGGGTCACTCGTGAGGCATTCACACCAGGAAAAAGGCCAGGACTCCTCAGAGAGTTCAATGTCATTGAGCTGATGGTGGGGGGATCATTCTTCCAAACTGGGGAAGACTTTAGGGCACAACGGCCAAAGGCAATGTGACAGAAACTTGACTGGATCCGTAAAAATGGCTGTGAAGTCCGGTTGGGGAGATCTCAGAGCAGAATTTAAGTTGAACATCGTAACTGAACACACAGTAATGGTGGCAGTGGGCATGAGGCTGGAGAGGAGAGTGTCTTTCTTCATAAATGAAAAGTGTGCTGAAGTATTTAGGGGTGAGCTGTCCCAATATCTGCAGATGGAATGGTGTAGCAACTGTTGAAGCTCAGAGAAGGGAATGGAAGTTCTTGAATTCTTCTTTGAGGTTTTGAGTGCTCAAAAATTATATATTAATAGAAAAATAAAGCAAAGTAAAAATACCTACACCAGAGCTCTACCCCAACACAGAGAGAAGATGTGGAGATTGGTATCCAAGGAACCAGCGTTTTCTTGGTGAAGCTCCCCTGGAGTTTCCAGTGGGTAGCCAGGCTGACAACTATGAATTAGATAATCTCTAAACTAGGATGTGATATTACGGTGGCACGGATAATAGTCAGAGATATACAGTCCCCCTAGGAGGTGGGCCTGGTGCTGACACCAGCAGCCCTGGAAAATCTTCAAGTCCCCAGTGACCCCAGCTGCCCTCCTCTCCACCACCCTCCTCTACTTTTTCACAGAATAAACCACAGGATCTCAGCTTTAGGAAGAAACAACCTCTGTCACCACACTAGAAGACAGAATTGCCTTCTCAAGCTTCATTCCCCCCACCCCACCTTGTTAAGAACACAGATGCCCCTGCCTCACACATTACTGCCTCACTGTAAAAGGTTTCCTTTAACAAAACATTTGCTTTCCACAGCATGGGTCTCAAAGAAACTAATCTTGAAAAGTCCTTCCAATACAGCGTCCTACTATTAACTTGTGCTTTCAAAATTTATATTTCCTAGTAAAAGAAAGGCTTAGATGGACAAGGAAGAATCTGTCTACAGAGCACACACTAAGATTTTTTTGGTACCTCAAAGACACTGCTACCATGAGACAAAATTTTGTCTTTCAAGCTTGAGAAGGAAGGGAAACCTCATTTTGAGCATGAATTTTTAAAAAGGCTTATATTGTAAAACTAAGGTGGCACTGCCTTTGAGGTAGATGAGTAAATGATAAACCCTTTCAACACTAATGGCACTACATCAAAGAATTATTCAGATTACGTGGCAAGCTTCCCCCTCCCACCATAAAGAAACACACTCGAACAGCGTTCAGAGCAATCTCCCTTCATGTTTACTTCAGGTAAACATAAACCATTTTTCTGATGTAGAAGGAAGCTCAGAGGAGTCATACCAAAAGTCACACAGTAAGTAGAACTTCAACCTAAGTCCTCGGACGCGGCCTCCTATTACAGTGCTTTATTCTCGTGGCTACCTCAGCTTTACAGCATAACACATGGGGCAATGGAAACCTCCAAAGGGCCAAATAAGACTAAGTTATCTTGTTTTGCCTGTACACAACTCACAAATGTTTTCCTCTCAATTTGAATGACTAAGGTAACAAATACAGTAGAACCTCTGTAAGTTGACCACCTAAGGGACAATAACAAACTGGTCAACAGAAGGAACTAGGCCTGCTGTACTGATAGGTACATATGGTGCATGTCTGGTCTGTGAAACTAGGTCAACTTAAGGAGGTGATCATGTGGGGAGGTGATCAACTATGGAGGTTCTAACTGTACATTTTCCAGTTGACAGACACTCCAAAGCTTTCTATCATTTTATATAAGGCCCTGGTCACATTTGACCCCTGAAAGCATTTGGTCTGCAAGCCCTGTGTAAATTCCATCCCATACACGGCATCTAGCCTCGTCCAGTGAAGGCTATGAGTGGTTGACCTCTTTATAGGCTCTTAAGAGTTCTCCCTTTGAATCGGGAGAACAGCCCCTACTTTTGTGTCAGCAACCTGTTCCTTTTGTGTCCAACCATGGACACTGCTTCTTGACTCATGACCTCCTTTTACACAACAGCATCCTACACGCTTTCCCTTCAAATTTTTAACTAGAACACCTCCACAACTATAGAGTCCTAGACCTCTGGGTATTTCTGTCTCTCTTTCTCTGTCCCTTGATGGATGTGTGTACCACCATTGCATCTTTCCAATAATAACAGATCTATTTTTCAAACTGTAATTTTCATATGGCAGCATTTGTAGCTAAAAAAAAAAAAAAAAAAAAAACTTTGTATCTTGGAGCAGCAAAGGTAACTGTTACAGCTTTTCTAACTTAGTCTAACTATAAAAAGAAAAACAATCAAATACTTTGTTACCTAGAAAGAACCACTGTTGACAAGTGGACCTATGTGCCAGACGCTGGGGATACAGCATTGACCAAAAGATACAGTCCACCCCGCTGGGATTTTACTGCTGTTCTAATTTATGCACATTTTTCTCAGAGTAATCAATGTAGAATAATAACTTTTCTTTTTTTTTTTTTTTTGAGACAGAGCCTCAAGCTGTCACCCTGGGTAGAGTGCTGTGGCATCACAGCTCACAGCAATCTCCAATTCCTGGGCTCAAGCGAGTTTCCTGCCTCCACCTCCCAAGTAGCTGGGACTACAGGCACCCGCCACAACACCTGGTCATTTTTTGGTTGCAGCCGTAATTGTCGTTTGGCGGCCCGGGCTGGATTCGAACCTGCCAGCTCAGGTGTACGTGGCTGACGCCTTGGCCCACTGAGCCACAGGTGCCGAGCCGAATAATAACTTTTCAAAAACATCACATTTGCTTTTTCTGGAAAGGTAATATAGTATAAGGCAAAAACTATTTCAAACGGTATTTCCCCCCTTGCCCCAGTGCCTCTCCAAGAAGGCAACTTCTAAAAAGACACTGGCATAAACTTTTAGAAATAGTCACTTAAACATAGGTTAACATGTTTGCTATGTGATGGCTAGATCTTATTTGCCCTACTTAACAAAGGTATGCATTTTTAGAGATTTAAAAGCCACCACGTAGAAGCACATTTCTTTCTGAGTTCACCCAATCAAATGTGCAAAGTTCCAACCAGTGCTCAGGTTGAAGACCCTCCAAACTGCTGGCCAATCAAACCAGGAATAGCAAATCTCATACGGCACAACTGGGAAGGAAAACTAAAGACCATGACCAGAATCAGTACCAAAGCAAGGCAAGGACTCACGTGCCCCTGGATCTCATGGAGAGAAAACTGTATCTTTATATATTCTTTTTAAATTAATATTTTTCTCCTTTGGAAAATAAAATTCATTAGCAGGTAAGAGAATGAAAGTGAAAGCACGTTTGTATTAGTTCTGTAACAACCATTCTTCAGACAAACTTTTTTTTGTTTTTGGTAGAGACAGAGTCTCACTTTATCGCCCTCGGTAGGTAGAGTGCCGTGGCATCACACAGCTCACAGCAACCTCCAGCTCTTGGGCTTAGGCGATTCTCTTGCCTCAGCCTCCAGAGTAGCTGGGACTACAGGTGCCCACCACAACGCCCGGCTATTTTTTTTTTTTTTACAGTTCCGCCGGGGCCGGGTTTGAACCCGCCACCCTCAGCATATGAGGCTGGCGCCCTGCTCACTGAGCCACAGGCGCCGCCCAGACAAACTTTTTAAGAGTTCTCCATGCACCAAGGCTCTTGGAGGCCTCCCTATTGAATTACCCACAGTTTGGGTGTGGGTGAATGGGGAGAGGTGACATTTCATGAGGCTACGTGACAGACATCTTTCCAGGCCCCTCACACCAACCCCGCAAAACCTGCTCAGTCAGCCCAGGCTGAGGCAGAGAACACCAAAGTGACATATTCAAGACCAAGTAGGAACTAGACAAGTCTAGCTGATTGCAATGGCCTCTTTTGGGTGGAGGTGAGTAATAGAAAAATTGACAAGAAATTTTATATGAAACTCACTAGAAGAAAGAAAGAAAATGGCAGAAAGGGGAAGGAGGTAAAGTGAATACTATGAAAGTAGGCATGTGAGAAGCAGCCCAGGTTCACCGTTATTAATAGCTTCGACTCTCCAGCTATCCTCTCAGTTGAGCGGCACGAGGCCCATGAACCTGGAGCTACACTGACTTTCTAGAAGCAGTAAGGCCTGAAGGAAGTCAGGTGATGTTCCTTCACCTCTTCCTCACCTCTCTACTAAACTCCCACAGGACGGGGTTGACCACAGACTGGGTCAACCCTGGTAGCAAAGTCAAACTCTACAGTCTGGAGTAGGCATAAAGATCAAGATTAACTTAAGTAATTCCTTCCTAGCTAGTTAACACTGTGGATCCACAGGCTCTCAAACCAGCAGCAGCAGGAATGACCAACTTAAACTTGGAAGCCTAACTTCAGAGTGACAACTCCCAAGTACACCTGAAGATGGCAAAACATGAACACAGAAACCCAAACCCCTCTTCCTCCTCCCTTGGGAAACAGCAATAAATTAGTTCTTTTATAGTTGCATTGGTACATGACTATAGTCCCGGGGAGGCAGAGGCCAGGAGGATCATTCCGCCCAGGATTTTGAGGCCAGCCTGGGCAATATAGAGAGAACCCCGCCTACTCTTAAAAAATGTTAAAAATATTAACTGTACATACCCAAATATTTGATCCCCACCCAAATGGTTAGATCGAACTCTATTTGCATATAAATAACTAAAGAATTATTTTCCATTAAGAGACAATACGGCTGGGATTTTCAATCCACTTTCTGTTGAAGTGGAGGAAAGGGCAGTGGGGTGTGGACACAGACCAGGGGCAGTGCTGGATGGGGTGCTACTGCCAACACCATCCTTATCATTCGGGTGCTGACTCCACGGAGGCACATTCTGAGCATGTCTGTTTCTATGTATTAAATTATTTAACTCTTTGAATACACATTTCCCCATCCTCATTCTACAAATGGGAAAACTGAGGCAGATAAATTAAAATAATTTGCCCAGGGAATAAAAGCAAACCTTAGGTGTTAAAGCTTTGCATGGCACTTGAAAACTATTGAAACTACCTTTAAATTTGACGCATAATGGCAATAAATTCCTCATTTAGACAAGCAGTATAGTATAGACGTATTAAGCAAAACCTGCAATATTATAACAGCAAATATTTGTTGAGTGCCTTCTAGATGCCAGAGTACCAGGCTACTGGCTAGATACTGAACCTCAGCATTACTTAAGCATTTGAAATATATTTTGCTTCAATCACATGCAAATCAAGACCATTTATTCAGAGGTGACTATAGGAAATTCATTAACATTGCTTAAGGTTCAATTCACATTGCCAGCAAAATATGAGCATTGAGATAAAATTATCAAGAACTGGCTTGGTGCCTGTGGCTCAAGCAGCTAAGGCGCCAGCCACATAAACCTGAGCTGGCAGGTTCGAATCCAGCCGGGCCGCCAAACAATAATGACGGCTGCAACCAAAAAATAGCCAGGTGTTGTGGTAGGTGCCTATAGTTCCAGATACTGGGGAGGTGGAGGCAGGAGTATCACTTGAGCCCAGGAGTTGGAGATTGCTGTGAGCTGTGATGCCACTCTATCCAGGGTGACAGCTTGAGGCTCTGTCTCCAAAAAAAAAAAAAAAGTTATCAAGAACTCATCTACCTTTACTTTTAAAAAAGGGCACATAAAATTGTCTTCCTTCAGAGATTTAGTAGTAATGGAGAAAGGGGAACAATTAAGTCTTCTATTTTGGTGATCCCAAGTGAAAAAGAAATCATAGAACGTCCCATCATTTATTAACAGTAAAATAAACAGATCTGGACTTTCCCTATAATGTTTGAATGACCTGGCTGCATTTATACCTATCAAATAGTGTGCAGTAGTACTAAAAATTGTGAATGAATGCAAAACACTAAGCTGCCCTGGAGGGAAAAAAAGATGGAGGAAGATGACATCTTTCAGTCCTTACTGTCCAGTACCACCTTCCCCAAAGGATAGAAGCCAGAATTGCCAGGTTTTAGGCTACTCAGTCTTCCCAACGGCTCCTAAAAGCATCACCTCCACCTAAAAATCCCTGGGAAGCTAATCTCATTTAATCCCTAATCAGTGAAGATTTTAGACTTTGCCTTAAGGCTAAGTCCATTTTGTGCTGCTATAACAGAATATCTGAAACCTGGCCATTTATAATAAATAGAAATCTCACAGTTCTGAAGGCTGGGAAGTCCAAAATCCAGGGGCCAGCAAAGGGCAAGGGTCTTCCTGCTACATCATAACATGGTGAAAGGCATCACGTGAAAGAGAGAGGGAAAAGGGGACCAAAGTCATCCTTTTTATAAGGAACCCACTCTTACAATAAGAGCATTAATCCATTCATGAGGGCAGACCCTGGTGGCCTCCTAACGTCTCATTAGGCCTCACCTGCCAACCTTGCTGCACTGGGGATTAGATTTCCAACATAGGAACTTTGGGGGACAAATTCAAACCACGGCACCTTCCAAACATTTGTTTTCCAGAAGAGAGAAAAGCAATTTTGAAGCCATACCAAAATAAATTCTATAAAATAAACATAAACCTGTACAGAATGTGGTATGCATGTGTGCTCAAATCAAACACACAAAGGGATATTGTAAATAAAGCATTCCATAATATGCCCATGTGTTTTCACTTACTTGACAAAAACTGGCGAGCACTATGGAGAAAGTGTACATTAGAGATGTCTTTTTACCCTTCTGATGCTCTAGTGTACCAGAATCATCTGACGGGCTTGTTAAAATTCAGATTGCTGGGCCCACTGACTCAGAGTTTCTGACTGAGTAGGTCTGGATGGGGCCTGGGCATCTCTATCTGCTTTTCCCCACATGCTGTCAGGGAATGCTCCAGGAAGTGCTACTTGAAAACCACTATACTGATGGAGAAGCAGCTCCTTTTAGGCACCTTGGCAAGAAGGTCCCTATGCAACACATGATTATAAAATTAAAAAAGAGACCAGTTTGAACTTAGCAAAATCTTACATTCTTCTTGCAAAACTGAGTCTAACCACCTTTCTTCAGGCAACTGCTAGTCAACTGGAAACACGGTCTTCTAAGTCATTCTTCAACCAAACTGGGTCACTGGAGAACACTAAAATCTCCAGGGCAGGGCAAGGTGGCTCACACTTGTAATTGCAGCACTCTGGGAGGCCAAGGTGGGCGGATTGCTTGAGCTCAGGAGTTTAAGACAAGACCATCCTGAGCCAGAGTGGGACCTTGTCTATAAAAGTAGCCAGGTGTGTGGCAGGCACCTGTAGTCCCAGCTACTTGGGAGACTGAAGCAAGAAAATTGCTAGAGCCCAAGAGTTTGAGGTTGCTGTGAGCTGTGATGCCACCGCACTCTACTGAGCGACAAAGTGAGACTCTGTCTCAAAAATCAATCAATTTCCAGTGGAATCTGAGAGGCAAAAATTGCCACAAATCATGGAGAAAATGAGGGGAAAACATGAGAGAAACCCTCCCCTCCCCCTAGATATGCCACAGGTAATGGAGAGAAGGCGGGAAAGAAGAGAAAGGCCCTACTCCCTAACTTAGTTGTCTCTCCTCAAAAGAACTCATACTGCCCTTCCTTGCCTAGATAAATAAAAGATAAGCATTAACCCCACCAAATGTCCTAAACCAGAAATACACTAGAATGCCTTTCAGTTTTTCCTCTGACCTTCCTCAAGGTCATGTTCAAATTCACAACCTTCAGGAAGCCTTACGATTGCCCCAATCCAAATTCATTGCTCTTCCATCTTTACTTCTACAGAACCTGAAAGCATGCTCCAAGAATAGGCATTATTCCTTACCTCCTAGATTCTACTTTAAACTGTAACTAACTCAGTCCTGCTCCCTTCACCCAGAAGGCGCACAAGAGGAGCTCACTTAATTGAAACATCAATTTGTTTAGCATTACGTGCCAGGAGCCACACCAGCCACCTTTATAGGTATATCCTTTCCAAACACCTGACAAAGTATAACAGGAAACCCAAATCCCAGGGCTACTCAGTCAGGCAATGGAAGTCAGAATTCAAACTCGTATCTATTCATTTCCAAAGCTTCTGCATTTCATCAACACTATAATGCCTCACGAGGGAAAACAATAAAACAGAAGCGGAAAGTGAAAAAGGATCAGTCCACTGATCAGTCACTGTACTACACGTTTTTGCCTGATTTCTCATCAATGTCAGAATCCACGGTATGGTTGGTATATGTAACAAAGTGTTTTACAAATTATTCTCTTTGGAGGCTGGGCACAGTGACTCACACCGTAATCCATCCTTTTGGGGGGTTAGAGGCTGGAGAATCTGTGGAGCTCAAGATCAGCCTGAGCAAGAATGAGATCCCACCTCCACAAGTAGAAAAACAGCCAGGGTCAGGCGCGGTGGCTCACATCTGTAATCCGAGCACTGCGGGAGGCAGAAGCGGATGGATTTCCTGAGACCACCCTGAGCAAGAGCAAGACCCCTTCTCTATCACACACACAAAAAAAAAACAAAAATGAGCCAGGTGTTGTTGTGGGCACCTGTAGTCCCAACTACTCAGGAAGCTGAGGCAGAACTGCTTGAACCCAGGAGTTTGAGGTTGCTGTGAGCTATGATGATGCCATGGCACTCTAGCCGGGGAACAGAGTGAGACTCCGCCTCAACAACAGAAAGAAAAAGAGAGAGAGAGAGAAATTAGCTGGGTATTATGACACTTATCTGTAGTCTCAACTACTGAGGCAGGAGGATTGCTTGAGTCTAAGAATTTGAGGTTACTGTGAGCTATGATGACACCATGGCACTCTAGCCTGGGCAAAAGAATGAGACTCTATATCAAAAAAAAAAAAAAAAATATATATATATATATATACATATAATCCTATTTGGAATCACTGGCACACTCCACTATATTATAATGGAAAAGCCTTTCTTTTCACTTCAGTGACTCACAGTGAGGGATGGTATGTCTCTATGTATAGATAAAATCCTTTGATGATGTCGGGATGTAGTCTATAAAAAGCCCATGTACTCACATTTTTTCAAGGGGAAAAATAAAGCAGCAGAATCAACTTTAAAGAATATCATGCATCGGGTGATGCCTGTGTTTCCAGTGGCTCAGTGAGTAGGGCGCCGGCCCCATATACCGAGGGTGGCGGGTTCAAGCCCGGCCCTGGCAGAACTGCAAAACAAAAAAATAGCCGGGCGTTGTGGCGGGCTCCTGTAGTCCCAGCTACACGGGAGGCTGAGGCAGAAGAATCGCCTAAGCCCATGAGTTGGAGGTTGCTGTGAGCTGTGTGACGCCACGGCACTCTACCGAGAGCGATAAAGTGAGACTCTGTCTCTACAAAAAAAAAGAATAACATGCACCTATTTTTAAAATAGCAAGCTATCCAAATGGCTATAGGTTTCTGCATTTTACTGTTTTGTTTGTTTTTTGAGACTCATCCTGTCACCCTGGGTAGAGTCCTATGGTGTCAACCTAGCTCACAGCAACCTCAAAATTCTGGGCTCAAGTGATCCTACCTCATCCTCCCAAGTAACTGGGTCTACAGGCACCTGCCACAATACTCAGCTAATTTTTCTATTTTTAGCAGAGACTGACCTCTCTCTCTTGCTCAGGTTGGTCTTGAACTCCTGGCCTCAAGGAATTCTCCTACCTTGGCCTTCCAGAATGCTAGGATTATAGGTGTAAATCATGACAAACAGCTGAAAATGATAAAAAGCAGGGATGAACCCTCTGGGATACATGGAGAGGCAAACTGGTGATGGTGGATGAGGAGCGGATCTGGGGCCTGGCAGTACTGCTTTCTGGTTTCCCCTGCCACCAGCTAGCTGCGTGGCCTTCGGACAGCATCATGGGTTTCAGCTTCTTTGTGAAATGGGGAAACCACTGGCCTTCTCAAAGGTAATAATCAGCAGATAATAACAATAACGCAGGAAAAGCACTCAGCACTTGGTGAGGTCCCAAACCCTGAATCCATAACCCACGGAGAAGTGTCTGCCCTGCAGCACTTACCTGACCCTACCAAATCCGAAGCTGAATGGCCTTTCTTTCTCTTTTGGTTACCATGAAAACGTGGTAAGCATTAGATTTGTTTGTACACTAGCCTATTAAATAAAAGGAACTGCTAAAAGGAGTGGGAGGGTCTGGGCAATACAAAATCACTGGTTCCCTAGAAAAAAGGGGGTTAGCTAACACCCCAAATAACATTAAAGTCTAAAACAAACTCAATATTATGAGCTTAAACTCTCCCAAACAAGTCATTTTGGCTAACAGCATGTGTAATTAAAGTTAAAAGCATACTAAAATAACACTTTAGCTGTTGACCTTAAAGGTCCTTTAGAGAAACTCAACCAAAACCCTGGCACACGAGGAGTGCCTTGACTTTCTGTCTGCTGAAGGCAGCATCGCTTGGCTACCTTGCACGGAGCCTTCTGCGGTTCAGGTGAAAGCAGTGAGAGATTGTCGGAGCTGAACTATGCTAAACACAAACATATTCAATCCTGCTTTAACACAACTGTCTTTAACTTGTTCAGAACTTAAATTTCTCCATCTTAGAACAGTCACTGTAAAGGCATAAGGGTTTAGCTGCAAACACCACCCCCAGTTACCAGGTGATTTAGATACCCCACCATTCAGACGAGAGCATCACTCAAAAAGCTCAGAGCATCAGCTAGAATCTTCTTCCCCCAACACACACCTCCACTGGATTTATGCTGCACTTTTTAAAAGAAGCGAACAGAAAAATATTAATCGCTATTACTTTTCTAATGTATCTCACGACAGGAAGGCTCTCGATCTTGCAGAAGGTAGAAAATCCTAGTTCTTGTCATGCACAACCATTGGTAACAATCATCAGGGCCTCACAGCAGGGACGTCAATGCTGGATTATCAGCGGTGAATGAACTCATCTGTTTGGGTGCAAACTGCTCTCACTGGTCTTTTAACTCAAGTAGCTCGAACAAAACTTAACAGATCATGGTGGCAAAGTGTTTTCAGAATTAATTTGGCAAATGCATCAGTTGGTTACAACAGCACAAGTTATTTGCAAATCAATAACTTTTAAAAGATGTCATTTAAATGTGGTTTTGAGCATAAGAAGATATTCTGCATATCCTGTGTCTACATTAATACGGCAGCCACTGACTTTTCTTCCGCTTCTTCCCTCCAGAATTGATTACTGAGCCGGTATTTCAGCTTCATTCTGCATTAATATTACACAAAATAATGTCACAGAGTGCAGGAAGACATGACCAACAATAGCCAGAATTAAACAGTCTATTTCATTCAGAGCTCCTGTGTGCAAACCAGGACGACTCCAGCAATCTCATGCCTGTCAGAAATCTAAGAAGGGTCACAGCCTTCATGGAGAACTCATTGAGAAATCCCTCAAGTACAACTTCTTATATGGCATTTTACAGACAGCCTGGTAGAGAGGAGAAATACTGTAAAAGCCCAGAGCTGAGTGGTTTGCTACTTTGTGTAAGGATTGCCAAATTAAATGACAATTGAAGGTGGACGTAGTGGGAGCCCAGACAGAAACAAGTATAACAGCTTAATTCAAACTACTAAAAAGTTGTTTTTAAAGCTCACTATCAACCATCTTAGAACGTTCACACAATACAGCAAATGTATTGGTATCTTATTTTTAAATGTTGAGGATAAAGCTTGTTTGGTATAGATTGAGGTTTTACTGAACCAGTACTTACAAAATCAATAAACAAGAAAAACACAGCCCTGGAATGAAACAGAGCAAGGACAATTCTGTGCTACCCTTCCCTAGCTTCCCTGTGAAGAACTCACAGTACTATTTTCAGTCTCATCTTGATAGACCTACAAAGCCAGCACCCACCAGAAATTAATACTAATGCACCAAATCATCCTTCTGCACAAATAAGCAACGTCAGGTAGTGGCTATTAACACTAAGTTATCTCCTTGTCTATTCTGCTGGCTAGCAGGTTTTAAATGCCCCGTGAACATACACTACTCATGAACCTGGTATCGAAATTGTAAAAATGTTCATTTTAGCAACATCACAGCCTACCATATTAAAGACTTAGTATTTCAGGGTGATTTTTTATTATGTTAAGTAACCAATGAATGCCAGCACTTGATGAGCTAAGGGAAGGTAAGTGGGAGTGATTCCAACAAAATAGCACACCCCAGACCAGGGGCGAAAGCTGGATGAAGGCTCGTTTCCAAAGACAGTGGCCCCATGGAGTGCTACCTGCTTCCTCTGTGCACTAAAACCACAGATAAAGTCAATCAAAATCAATCCCCTGCGGGGATTGATGCTCATGCTGCACTAATGCACCAAACTCACCGAAATTTTGTACCAAGGTATGGCTAATGAGGGTTGGCCTCGATCATGTGATAGCAACAAACGGTTTTTTAATAGATTCACCTAGTTTCCAGAGGGAGTGGTCACCTTATCATGTGACACAGTGTAGGTACTTCCACCAATCTGCGGCTGACAGTGCAAACGCTGGATGAGCCCATGGCATCCTCCTGCCCAAGGAGCTCGTGCTGTCTGTGTGGTTTACCACACTGCAAACTATTTAAGGCTGCAAAACTGGGTCCCAGTCAACTGCTGCAAGCATTTCCTTAGAGTACAGAAGTTGTACTCCTCAGGCCTCCTCCCTGCATGACACCAAAAGGGTCACATGGGAAAACTAACTTCTATCTCTGACACTCCATTTGGCAGGGAAAAGAACAAGTTGTCCCCTTCTCTCTCGAACTCTTGAAAAATCCCTTCTGCAGGTTAACACCACCTTAATCCAAACCTGGCTCCTCTGCCACCAAGGCCAGCCTGAGCAAAAGAAGACCCTGCAGTCCTTGGCCACAGGTTCACTGACAGGGCCAACCCTGAAGACAGAAAGCCAACTTTCTGTTTGTTTTAAAGGAAATACTTCCTGGCACAAGTTTAGGACTCTGAACTCTGCACATGAGGGCACGTGGTTGGTGCTAATCTGGCCCCATCCACTCACGGTCGGCCAAAGCAACCTCTTTCCAAGGCCAGCTCCTGACTGGATAATCGACACCATAACGCTCAAGTCAGGCGGGCTCCAACCGGATCCCAGGAGCGCAGCGCCCTCGGCAATCTTCCTGCACGCTGGGGGCCGAAAGGGGTTGGAGGCTTCAGCAGGAAGGGGCTCACATCTGTGCGGCCAAAACTGGCTCTAGCAGCTCTAGTGAAGTCCGGGGCAGCGGGACAGGAGAAGACGCCTGCCCTCCCAGTAAAGACAACTTTGCCACTAGCACAATGCGCGGACCCGCTGCTTGCGTGCCCACCTGTAGCCACAGCAAACTTTCTGGCCCTCCTGGGTAGGAGGAATTCGTTCCCTAACGCCACCCCCTGGCCCGAGCCGGCAGCGGCCTGGAGCTCTGCGGGCTCCTCACCTGATAGCCCTAAAACCCCAACCAGGTCTGTCCCAGAGCGCAGCTCCCGCGCCCCGTGGGGGTTTGCGGCGTAAAAGGTCGGAGTTGCCAGATGGGGATAAGAAATATGCAGAGAATAAAGACAGGACGCCGCTCACTGCCCTGGGCAACTCCAGCTCCCAACTTTGCCAGCCTCACAGCCGCTGCCCTCCTGGTCCCTCCGTGGCGCGCACCAGCTCCCTCGGCTTCTCCAACGCGGTCCTCCCGGGAGGGGGCTCCCCCAGACCGGCGGGAGCCCCGCGCGCCGGCGCACTTACAGCCATAGCGGGGTCTCTGCAGCGACGGCAACTCCTCGTGGGGCATCCTGCGCTTCTCCGGGGGCCCGTCCGGGGCGCGCCCCCCGCGGCTCCCCTCGCTGGCCAGCCTCGCGGGCTCCGCGCCCCGCCGGCGCGCTGCGAACCAGCCTCTGGCTTCCTCCCCGTGGCCGCTCCGAGACGGGCGACCCTCTCCCTCGGCGCCCCCGCGCCAGCACCCGCCGCCGCCGCGCGCTGACACCGAGTGGAAGTGAACTCTCCTCCGTCGCCCGCTCGCCGGCCGCCGCCGCCTCCCCCCGCAGGTTTCCTTTCTCCTCCAGCCCGGCCCGGGTCCTCGGCGCCGAGTGAGCGCGCCGCGGCGCAGCGACCCCTACCGCCCGCCCGCCGCAGCGCCGCGGCCGGTGGACCCGCCCCCGCTGCGCGGCCGAGGGAGGAAGGGGCCGACCGCGACGCGGGACCGGACGGGACCCCTGCAGCCGGGCGCCGCCTGACTCTGCACTTGGGGAGCGTGTAGCGGTGGAAGTGCACCTCCGCCGAGGAGTGCCCGGAAAACCGCAGGAGACTCCGGCGGCCCCGGCCGCGGGCGTTGCTCAGTTACTGAGGGACAAACAGCCCTGTTCTTTGCCTCTAGGAAGATTGCGCCGGTTTTTTTTTTCCTCTCTTAATATTTTTTGCTTCGAAAGTTGCTTCTGTGACTGTTTCGTCTACAGGATATAGTGTTCCCCCTTCATGACAAAATAAAACTTGTGTGCGTGCGTGAGCTGGGGGGACAAGATAAACAACCCAACCACTCAAAACGCAACCGTGAGTCATCCTCAGAGCCCCTAATGCGGGTCCCGCCCCAAAGTGCAGAACTGCCGCTCAGGCCCAGCTGGGGTCGCACCCCGCGAAACCCTTTTCCGGCTAAGCATTTAAGGAAATTAAACTTTATATGTGGCCGTTTTAAAATTGAGTTTTTCGTGCGGTCGTCGGGAGCTGTTTTTCTCCGTTCCTCTGGATGCATGTAGGACCCTCCTATATAACTGTACCCTCCCCTGCTTGACAAATACGGAATGTGTGGATGACTCGATGGCTGGAAAAACAAACTGAGATAGGACTACAGAGATTATTCACTTGAAGAAAAGGTGGCCTAGTGACACTAACCGTTTTTTGTTATGCAAAGATACCCTGGGTGGCCAGCTGTTTTCCATTTCCCATGGGCGACGCAGTCCTCAAACTTTTTAAAACTCCCATTCTTGGGTCCCACCCTCAGAATTTCAAATTCAGTGGGTCTGGGCTGGGGCTCATGAATTTGCATTTCTAACCAGCTGCCGGGTGACGCTGACACTGCAGACCTGCAGACCCTGCTTAATCTAGTCTGCCCGTGGATGGCCTGGAGGGTTTTAAATTGGACTCAGAAATCTCAAATCCGAAGGAATAGCAAGGGACTATATATATAGATATAGATTTTTTTTTTTTTTTTTTTTTTTTTTTGCGATGGAGTCTCACTCTATTGCCCAGGCTAGAGTTCGGTGGTGTACTCATAGCTCACAGCAACCTCAAACTCTTGGACCCAACTATCCTCCTGCCTCCCAGGAGTAGCTGGGACTACAGGCACCACCACACCCGGAGCTATGTTTTCTATTTTTCATATATACAAGGGTCTCACTCTTTCTCAAACTGGTCTGGAAATCCCGAGCTCAAAAGATGCTCCTGCCCCAACAGTCCCATATGCCGAAGGTGGCAGGTTCAAACCCAGCCCCAGCCAAAAAAAGAAAACAAAAATGATGCTCCTGCCTCGACCTCTCAGAGTGCTAGGATTTACAGGTAGGAGCCACCAGTCCCAGCTAGAATTTTTAATTTTTTTTAACTTTTTATTTATTTTTTTGTTAGGCATTAAATTTATACCCGATTAGAATGGGATGAATGGGGTTCTCCTTCCTTAAAAAGCATATGTCTCAGCTCGGTGCCTGTGGCTCAAGGGGCTAAGGCTCCAGCCACGTATACCTGAGCTGGCAGGTTCGAATCCAGCTCGGCCTGCCAAACAACAATGACGGCTGCAACCAAAGAATGGCCGGGCATTGTGTCTGTGTTGGGCACCTGTAGTCCCAGCCAGCTACTTGGGAGGTGGAGGCAGGAGACTCACTTGAGCTCAGGAATTGGAGGTTGCTGTGAGCTGTATTGTCACAGCACTCTATCCAGGGTGACAGCTTGAGGCTCTGTCTCAAAAAAATAAAAATAAGGGCGGTGCCTGTGGCTCATCGAGTAGGGCACTGGCCCCATAGACCGAAGGTGGCGGGTTCAAACCCAGCCTCGGCCGAACTGCCAAACAGAAAATTAGCCCGGCCTCGTGGCGGGCGCCTGTAGTCCCAGCTACTCAGGAGGCTGAGGCAAGAGAATCGCCTAAGCCCAGGAGTTGGAGGTTGCTGTGAGCTGTGTGATGCCACGGCACTCTACCGAGGGTGATAGTCAGACTCTGTCTCTACAAAAAAAAAAATAAATAAATAAAAATTAAAAAAATAAAAATAAAAATAAAAAAGCAGATGTCTCTGCTGGACATGGAGGTTCATGCCTGTCATCCCAGCTTTCTGTGAGGCCCAGGCGGGAGGATCACTTGAGCTCAGGAGTTCAAGACACACTAGCAAGACCCAGTCACATTGTGGCCAGGGCCTATAGTCCCATCAACTCAGGATGCTGAGGAAAGAGGATCGCTTGATCCCAAGAGTTTGGGGTTGCTGGGAGCTATGATGCCATGACATTCTTTCCAGGGCGACAGAGTGAGAATCTATCTCAAAAAAATAAAATAAAAATAAATAGGCTCAGTCCCTATTCAGCAGCTAGGGCGCCACATACACCAGAGCTGGTGTGTTGGATACCAGCCCAGGCCTGCCAAACAGCAATGACAACTACAACCAAAAAATAGCCAGTGTTGTGGCAGGCACCTGTAGTCCCAGCTACTTGGGAGGCTGAGGCAAGAGAATCACCTAAGCCCAAGAGCTGGAGGTTGCTGTAAGCTGCGATGCACAGCACTCTACTGAGGGTGACAAAATAAAACTCTATCTCTAAAACAAAACAAAACAGTGGATGCCTCTAATTATACGAGCAATTCAAGGTGAAATGGCCACACTTTGAGGCACAGCAGCCTGTCAGTATTCACCAAGAGGCAGCCATATGGAAGGGGATTTGCCCGAGGTTAAAGAGCTGCTGAATTCAATGTTATCTAAAGTTCATTCCATCTGTATTCCATTCATGAACACTAACAGTTAAGTATGAGTGTATGATTTAGCGCTCAAACAAGTGGGGTAGGCTATATGTTTAGAAGTGGGAAGAGGGGGGAAATCATCGTAAACTAAAATGGTCAAGGATGGTGACTGGATTTGAAAGTGGGGCTTGAAGAATGGAAAGAGTTGTTTGGAGAACATCCAAGGGCAAGAGACAATGGAGTGGGGCATGAGGTTGGCATGGGTCAGAGCTGTGAAGCTGTCACCAGAGTATGGAGGGCTCTGGATGTCAGGCCAAGAAGATTAATGTGGGAGCTTTGGAGAGCTCTTCAAAGTTTTGCGCATGGGAGCTGCAGAATGCAATGGAGTCCAGAGAAGGTGTGTCTGGGAGCAGGTTGTAGGATAGGATGGGGTGGGGCAAACTGGGATGCTGATACTCGGTGGAAGGGGATTGGACAGAGGTGGGAGAGAGAAGTAAGAAGAGCCTCAATAAGATGACATCAGTAAGGGGTATTTTATCACAGACCAGTTGGTTCGCCAGCATGTATACATATCACACATTCTGAGACTGAACAAATATCTGTTCATGGCAGAAAGAGAAGTTAGGCCATAAATAGGGGGTCAGGAGCACAGTTCTCAGTTCGTATTAGCTGGTCAGCTCTTTGAAGAATCTGGGAGGCTTCAAGGCTCTGTCATGGTTGTCTCTAGGGAGAACTTAACACTGAGGGGAAATTGGAAAAGCAAATTCTCTTGATATTTTGCAAGTGCTGAAATTAATCTTTGACATTTTGGTCTATACTCACTAGGTAACAGTACTATCTCACATCAATTCACCTCAGAATCTCATAACAGAAACTTGTCTGCAGAAAGCTGGCTGTTTTCTCTTAGGGTTTGACATAGGAAAGTGATTCCGATAAAACAAAAGGTGATGTGTCAGCTTATTTTGCCATCTGATGGTGCTTGCAAGAATACTCTAAACAAAAACTTAAGCCATTTAGTGAATGTTTTTTGAGCAAAGCAAAAGAGAATTTTTTGCCTTAATGTAAAACAAATGACAACATCTGAAAACTACTAGACATGCTAAAACAACATTTTAAACAACATTGTTTTTATTCTTTAAAATAGCTGAATGTTTTTAAAGCCCATCCATCTTCTTTGACAAGTTGAAATAAGCATAAAAGTATTTGAAACAAAAATGCAACTTTTTAAATAACAAGTATCAAAGGCATCAAAAGGAAAAAAGTATATCTGAGTAAAAATCTTAGCACATAATGTTAACATTCTATTTACCTTTGAAATGATTTGGTGATTTCCCAGTAATGTCACCATACGTGTGTGTGAGTGTGTGTGTGTGTGTGTGTGTGAGAGAGAGAGTGTGTATATAGTTTGTTTGTTTATTTGTTTTTATTTTTGTTTTGTGACAGAGTCTCACTTTGTTGCTCTTGGTAGAGTGCATGGTGTCATAGCTCACAGCAACCTCAAACTCTTGGGCTCAAGCGATTGTCTTGCCTCAGTCTCTGGAACTTCAGGCGCCAGCCATAACATCCAGCTATTTTTTTTTTTTTTTTTTTTTTGAGACAGAGCCTCAAGCTGTCACCCTGGAGAGAGTGCTGTGGCATCACAGCTCACAGCAACCTCCAACTCCTGGGCTCAAGCGAGTCTCCTGCCCCCACCTCCCAAGTAGCTGGGACTACAGGTGCCCGCCACAACGCCTGGCCATTTTTTGGTTGCAGCCGTCATTGTTGTTTGGCGGCCAGGGCTGGATTTGAACCCGCCAGCTCAGGTGTACGTGGCTGGCGCCTTAGCCGGTTGAGCCACAGGCGCTGAGCCATCCAGCTATTTTTAGAGACAAGGTCTGGTTCAGGCTGGTCTTGAACCTGTGAGCTCAACCACTCAGAGTGCTAGGATTACAGATGTGAGCCACCTTGCCTAGCCTAATGTCACATTATTGATCATTTTACCATTCATACCCCAAATAGCAATTGTCACCAGAAGTGAGGCATGAGGACATCATAGGAAAGATATAATGTAGGGTTTTTTTTAAGTACTGAGAGCCCTTCACTTCTTAAAATTTTCTAACTTCTTCCCAGACCCAGAAAGAAGTTCAGAAGAAATAGGAACTGCATTTTTTATTGCAAAGGAGACTTCTACATAAGAAAAAACAAAATTGTTACAGTTTAATTCAGATTTACCAAAAAATAAAAAAGTCAGAAATTAATGAAACAATCAATGAGTGTCTGAAGAAAGCAAACTATAGAACTGGTTGACTTCTTAGCATCATTATACAGACAAAGAAACTAAGGCAGAGAGAGGTCGCATGATGTTCACAGCTATGGAAGAGTAGAGACTTACCTATATTCCAGCCCTCCTGAGAGTCTCTGCCCATCACTTTTTTCTACTATACCTATTTTTGTTTCTACATTTACTTTTTAGAAAATTAAATCAAGCCAGGCTCGGTGACTCATGCCTGTAATCCTAGAACTTTGGGAGGCTGAGGCGGTTATGTTCTCATGGGTTGGAGACCAGCCTGAGCCAGAGGGAGACCTCGTCTGTAAAAAAAAAAAAAAAAAGCCAGTGTTGTGGCAGATGCCTATAATCCGGCTACTCAGGAGGCTAAGGGAAGAGAATTGCTTGAAACCAAGAGTCTGAGGTTGCTGTGAGCTATGACGCCACAGCACTCTACTGAGGGTGACATAATGAGACTCTGTCTCAAAGAAAAAATAAATAAATAAAATAAAAATAAAAGGCCAGGTGCAGTGGCTCACGCCTATAATCCTAGCACTCTAGGGATCCAAGGTGGGTGGATTGCTTGGGCTCACGAGTTCGAGACCAGCCTGAGTAAAAGTGAGACCTTGTCTCTACTAAAAATAGAAAAACTGAAGGAAGAGGATTGCTTGAGCCTCAGTTGCTGGTTGCTGTGAGCTATGACCCCACGTCACTCTACCCAAGGTGATAGCTTGAGACTCTGTCTCAAAAAAAAATAATAGTAGTAAAAATAAAAATAAAGGGCCGGATGAGGTGGCTCACCCCCATAATCCTAGCACTCTGGGAGGCTGAGGAGGGTGAATTGCCTGAGCTCACAGGTTCCAGACCAGCCTGGGCCAGTGCGAGACCCTATCTCTAAAAATAGCTGGGCGTTGTGGCGGGTGCCTATAGTCCCAGGTACTAGGGAGGCTGAGGGAAGAGAATCACTTGAGTCCAAGAGTTTAAGGTTGCTGTGAGCTGTGATGCCACAGCACTCTACCACGGATGACAAAGTGAAACTGTCTTAAAAAAATAAAATAAAAATAACCAGAAATCCTTTTTCATATCACTAAAGCCTATAATTTTGAACAATTTTCAAATACTATATATATAGTATTTGAAAATTGTTCAAAATTATAGTATTTACTATAGTAAATATAGTAAATACTATAATAAATAATAGTATAATAAATAGTAAATAATAATATATTTACTATAGTAAATATATTATAGTATTTACTATACATATATATTTTCAAATACTATATATATGTATATACTATACATATATATATTTTTTCAAATACTATATATATATGTATATACTATACATATATATATATATATTTTTTTTTTTTTTGCAGTTTTTTTTTGGCCAGGGCTGGATTTGAACCTGCAACCTCTCGCATATGGGGCCAGCGTCCTACTCCTTGAGCCACAGGCGCCACCCACAAATACTATGTATTTTATAAATCAACCAGTCCTACCAAAATTTTGCCTGTTTTCTCTTTGTTTTAAAGTTTTCATCACAGTTTGGAAAGACCTAAATCTAAAGATCTAAACTTTAATCTTAAGAAATTAAACAACCATACACAATTCTATTGCGGAGAACCACTTCCTAACAAGCAACTTCTGCATTGTAGGACTGCTTAGTGACTCCTGGTCTTCCCTATGTGCCCTCATAATGATCCAGAAAAAAAAAAAGACTCAACAAGGCATGCTCTTCACTCCCTGAATGGATGGAGGGCTGATCATACGGATGGTCTATTGCTTAAGCAAAAATTGTCACACTTTCACAAAGTACCGCTTATGCATTTTGGTGCGGCCCTCTTCAGTATAAAGTTTTCTGGGTTGTTTGTTCATTTGTTTTGGTAGCTAACCAGTTGCTAATGCTCTGTTACTGTTTGCTAAGAGTCAATCTTACATCTGGATTTCCTCGCCTGAGACCAAGTCTCCTAGCCACTAGGAAACAGAGGAGCTTCACAAGAGAGGCTGGAATCACCAATGGCTGTCTTTCGTCAGACTATACACACAACTGCCACCTCAATCTCAGCAGACAAAGCCAGAATCATTCAGTTTCACCTCACTCTCCATCTACCAAGACTTGTCTTTCTGCTGATTTCTATATCCTGTTAATACAAACATTTTCAGGCACTTCGGTACAAAACCTCAGTCGCTTGCATTCTTTCATAGCCCTTCCTTCGCCTCCATGATTTTTGTTAATACAGCACTCCTTTGTCAATTTCTTTTCTTTCTTCTTGTCCTGTCATTGCAACCACCCTGTCATCACAACCACCACTCTGACACGTAATGCAGGCTCTGTCTCACACCGGAACTATTCCAAAGTTATTCCTGTGTTGCTTTTTTCCTTCTTCCAATTTGGTTTGCTCACTTCCTCCTCTGAATTCTTTACAATGCATTTTTATTAGTATTTTCCTTTGAGCCTTCAGCAAATGCTATTTTAGTTGCTATTTATGTTTCTATAGTTTCCTTGATCAAAAAAAAAAAATACCATTAACATCTGGAGTTCCCAGGCTTTGCTTTTACTTCCCACAACTATAGACAGAAGAAGTAAGGGACCTCCTAGGATCCAAGATAGCAGTGTAGGAAGTTATACTTGGTGAAAGCCTTCTCATCTTCTGTGGATGTAAAACGATGGAGCTGAGACAATACAGAGAGTTTATTTGGGGCAGTGTTGAGGGCTGCAGCCCAGGACACTCTTACAACTTGCCTTGGAGAGTGCTCGGAGTAACAAAAGAGAGGCTCATGCTTTTAAAGATAAAAGGACAAATCAGGAGAGGGGGCTGTTGATCAAGAATTCTCATTGGGGGCGGTGCCTGTGGCTCATCTAGTAGGGCACCGGCCCCATATACCGAAGGTGGCGGGTTCAAACCTGGCCTCGGCCGAACTGCAAAACAGAAAAACAGCCGGGCATTGTGGCGAGCGCCTGTAGTTCCAGC
Organism: Perodicticus potto; assembly: GCA_963574655.1. Taxonomy (NCBI): domain Eukaryota; kingdom Metazoa; phylum Chordata; class Mammalia; order Primates; family Lorisidae; genus Perodicticus; species Perodicticus potto. The sequence continues at coordinate 34,253 of CAUYRH010057276.1, forward strand.
TACTTGGGAGGCTGAGGCAAGAGAATCGCCTAAGCCCAGGAGTTGGAGGTTGCTGTGAGCAGTGTGATGCCACGGCACTCTACCAAGGGCAACAAAGTGAGACTCTGTCTCTACAAAGAAAAAAAAAGAATTCTCATTGGTTTACAGAAATAATATTGGTTAGTGTTTGGCTATACGGTATTGAATTATAAGGTGTATGACATTTTGTGTCTACTTAGTCTAGAGCCCAAATAGCAAGTGACTTCAAGAGCTATTTAGCCCAAAGGGGAGAAGTGATTGCTGATACGTTTTATCTTATTTTATTTTGAGACACAGTCTTACTATGTCGCTCTCAGTACAGTGCTGTCATGTCACAGCTCACAGCAACTCCCAATTCTTGGGCTTAAGAGATTCTCTTCCTTCAGCCTCCCAAATAGCTGGGACTATAGGCACCTACCACAATGCCTGACTATTTTTGTTGCGGTGGTGGTGGTTGTCATTGTTGTTTAGCAGGGCCGGGCTGATTCCAACCCACCATCCCCAGTGTATGTGGCCAGTGGCCTAACCACTGAGCTACTGGCGCTGAGCCTGCTGATACATTTTAAATGCCTCCCTGGGCTTGATAATTTAAAGGGCTCACCTTCCTCAGACAATATTTTTTTCTTTCTTTCTCACTTCCACAGGTAGAATTCTGTGCTAGTATTTTCCTCCTAGAGACTTTGCGAATCTAAAAATTGAAAGGTTTCATGGAGTTGGAATGTGACCTTATCCAGCATATAGTAGGTGCTCTATAAACATTTGACAATCATGGAGGGAGATCTGTACAGGTCTTGGCAAGTGATGACCAAGTGATGACATCAACAAACGTCAGCAGGGCGCGGTGGTTCACGCCTGAAATCCTAGCACTTTGGGAGGCCAAGGTGGGTGGATTGCTTGGTAGGTGAGGCAAGAGGATCACTTGAACTCAAGAAGTTGAGCTGTGAGCTATGATGCCACAGCACTCTACTGAGGGTGACAACGTGAAACTGTCTCAAAAAAAAAAAAAAAGTGTCTGCACGCTACATATTAAGGTCACCGTTTGGTCTCTACAGTTTCTATACCAGGTCACCAAAACCACCTGGCTGAGAAGCTTTTTTCAGTTTCCCAATGCCATATTCCAAGCATGTCAGAGTGTCAGGGTTTTTATTTTACAAGGTCGCATATTCTATATTTTTGTGAGAATTTAATATGAACAAAGACCACATTGCAGAGCAAGGGTGGAGGTGTTGAAATGTAAGACAGGAACCTCCAGCTGATCAGCCACAAGGCTGGGAGTGGGGGAGGGGAGGCCCAACAGTCGCTAGGAAAACCCTGCTTCATGTGATGTCATTGGAAACTCAATGTGTTTACTGTCAGATTTCACACAGCCCTCAGTCCTTCTTCCCACTCAGAGAGCTGCATATTGTCTAGCAGTGTTGACTTAAATTCTTTTAAAATAAATTTAAACTGGCTCGGCGGCGCCTGTGGCTCAACAGCCTAAGGCACCAGCCACGTATAGCTGAGGTGGCGGGTTCGAATCCAGCCCGGGCCCACCAAACAACAGTGACGGCTGCAACCAAAAAATGGCCGGGCATTGTGGCGGGTGCCTGTAGTCCCAGCTACTTGGGAGGTGGAGGCAGGAGACTCACTTGAGCCCAGGAGTTGGAGGTTGCTGTGGGCTGTGATGCCACAGCACTCTATCCAGGGTGACAGCTTGAGGCTCTGTCTCAAATAAAATAAAATAAAATAAATTTAAACTGTTTTCACTTTGATAGTGAATTCTACAATCTCTTGAAAAAACTGCAGACGTTCGGGGGGGGAAGGGTAAACTTAAGCAAAATGGAACGAGTTAGCAATTTATCTAATGCAAAACTATAATGCTAAGTTTCAGTGCCCTTTAAAATGTGGTGAATTGAACTCTTCTGAATGCCTGGAGTTTATATCTTCTCAGAAAATCTGCTAATTAGTATAAACTGGAGGCCTAAAACAATGCTTCACTGGGCAGCACCTGTGGCTCAGCGAGTAGGGCGCTGGCCCCATATGCCGAAGGTGATGGGTTCAAACCCAGCCTTGGCCAAACTCCAAAACAGAAAAATAGCCGGGCATTGTGGTGGGCGCCTGTAGTCCCAGCTACTCTGGAGGCTGAGGCAAGAGAATCGCCTAAGCCCAGGAGTTGGACGTTGCTGTGAGCAGTGTGATGCCACGGCACTCTACCAACGGCAATAAAGCAAGACTCTGTCGCTACAAAAAAACCCAAAAAACAAAAAACAATGCTTCATTGAAATTATATGAAGTGCTCTTTAAAAAAAGAAAAAAAGCATTTGCCTGGAAGTGTTATAGAAAGGATTTGTGCACTATCTCCTTCAAGAAGCAACAAAAACTTTGATCAAAATTTTGAAACTCTGGCCCCAAATCATATGTAATTTCTTTTCAGGATCACCAAAGATGTAGCTGGTATTCCAAATCTCCCTTGGGCCCAGAAGATCCAAGTTCTCCTTGATTTTATTTCTAAGTTTTACACAAATTTATTTGTAAACACATTTACCAATAATGCTTTTAAATCTTAAATGGCTTTTTTATTCTGTTTTTAATAATATTAGAGTTTCCCTAAATCTTCTACTTAAGTTAGAGCTTTTCTATAGTAATATAATTTTTTCTTTTCTTTTCTTTCTTTTTTTCTTTTTATTAGGAAATGAGAGTTCACTAGGTTGCCCAGGCTGGAATGTAGTAGCTATTCACAGGCATGATTGTAGCTTACTGCTTTAACTTCTAAGCCCAAGTGATTTTCCCATCTCAGCCTCCTGAGTAACTGCGACTACAGTTGTGCACCACTGCTCCCCACTAATATAATTTTTGGTAGAATTCAGCTAACACCGGATATCCAATCTGTTTTAGGGTCTTGATCAGTTTTATAGCACTTGGCCTCAAAAATGAGGTTTTGAATTTTTGCGTGAGATACTGGCACCCTTCATTATGTACAATGGTTTATCTGCTAAATAAATGAGTTTTCAATTGAATTCAGTTATGTATAGTCACAGCCTGAACATTAATGCTTGAAAGAGCCACCAAGGGAAGTTTATGAATCTAATGTTTTGACGATTTCTCAGGAACAAAAGAGTTTTATGCTGCAAAAATCTGCACATAGGATAGTGGTGGGGGGCAAGAGAGAATGTTGTATGATTTCTTGAGAACCCTTCCAACATGATTCAGTAATTGCATAGACCTTTTCAATGTTTGCTTCCTTGAAACACACTTGCTGCTCTGAGTTAAAGAACCCATGACAGGAATGACTGTTTTTCTTTGGTTTTGCTGTTTTCTTTTTCTTTTGTCCGGGGCTGTGTTTGAACCCGCCACCTTTGGCATATGGGGCTGGCACCCTACTCCTTTGAGCCACAGGCGCTGCCCGGGGTTTTGCTATTTTCATATTCCTTTGGACAGATCTTTTTTTTTTTTTTTGTAGAGACAGAGTCTCACTTTATCGCTCTCAGTAGAGTGCCATGGCGTTGATGCAGGACAAGACAGCTCTACACCGCTGCCTTGGCCCTAGCAGTGCTAATGCTGTGACGGATGGAGAAACCGGCTTGAAAAAGAACCAACCACCTGTGCAGAAAACACTGGTGCCTTGCTGTCTGCTCCTCGTGCACATCTGACTGGTCAATAACCTGTCAGTCTCCAGGGCCCAGGTCTTCATTGGATAACTGATGAAGACCCGCCCCTAAAAAATTCCATATAAGCCCACGGGGCAGAGAGCTCAGGGTGAGACCGCAGCAGGACTTCCAAGAGAGAACATCTCAGACGCAGACATCGGAGAGAGTTGTCTGTTTCCTTCAGAAGCAGAACTCGGCTGGACGGCTGGACGGCTGGACATCGGAGAGGGAACAGGGAAAAGGTTGCCTGTTCCTTTCCAGAGCAGACTTCGGTAGGACGGCGGAGTGAGAAGAGCTCAGAAGCAGACATCGGAGAGGGAACAGGAAGAGCTGCCTGTTTCCCTCCTGGGTCCTCTTGCCTAGAAGTTTAGTTTTTCCTCTACTTATAATTCTTCTTTCCTGTAAATAAATCCTGACCTACCACTATTCTTCTTTCCTGTAAATAAATCCTGACTTACCACTACTCTTGTGGTCCTTCAATTCCTTCTTCGAATCGCTTGAGACTAAGAACCTGAAATTCCGGTATCAGCGTCACACAGCTCACAGCAACCTCCAATCCTGGGCTTAGGCGATTGTCTTGCCTCAGCCTCCCGAGGAGCTGGGACTACAGGCGCCTGCCACAACACCTGGCTATTTTTCTGTTTTGCAGTTCTGGCGTGGCTGGGTTTGAACCTGCCACCTTCAGTATATGGGGCCCAGCACCCTACTCGATGAGCCACAGGCACCGCCCGTTTGGACAGATCTTGACACAAAGCATTTAAAGGTTTGTTTTGTACGTTAGAAAAACAACAGGTTTTGGGATTTCACTTCTGTTTGTTTGTTTGTTTTTTGAGGCAGTGTCTCAAGCTGTAGTCCTGGGTAGAGTGCCCTGGAGTCATAGTTCACAGTAACCTCCGACTCAGGCTCAAGTGATCCTCTTGCCTCAGGCTGGTCTCCAACTCATAAGCCCAAGCAATCCACCCACATTGGCCTCCCAGAGTGGTAGGAGTATAGACATGAGCCCCTGCACCTGGTCTGTTTATTATTTTTTATTATTTATTTATTTATTTTTGGCCAGGGGACGGGTTTGAACCCACCACCTCAGGCATATGGGGCCAGCGCCCTACTTCTTTGAGCCACAGGCACCATCCTGGTTTGTTTATTTTTTGAGATGGAGTCTCACTCTTTCACCCTGGGTGGAGTGCTATGGTGTCATAGCTCACCACAACCTCAAACTCTTGGGCTCAAACAATCCTCTTGCCTCAGCCTCTCAAGTAGTTGGGACTACAGGCATCTGCCATAATGCCTGACTAGTTTTTTCTATTTTTAGTAGAGAGAGGGTCTCTTGTTCAGGCTGGTCTGGAACTCCTGAACTCAAGCAATCCACCCACCCTGGCCTCCCAGAGTGCTAAGATTACAGGCATGAGCCTTTGCTCCCAGCCTGTGTTTATTTCTCTTGTTTTAATTGCCCAAAGCTAGGGGGTCACGCTCCTCCTTTCTTCTTCCTTGTAAATTTACACTAGGAGGACTCTGATTCCTCTCCTGTGGTGACTCTACCAGGCTTTATTGATAGCCCTGATGGAAAAGTTAATACTTTAGGAAATTTTAAAAAATAAAAAAGAAAGAAAGGAAAAAAGGAAAGAGAAGATGCAAGCTTGAGCTGGTACATAGAATTACTACTTCCAGGTAATTTTCATTTCTTCCCCAAAGAGTTCTCAGCCTCCATGACTTAGAACACGTAATAAAGCAACTGTTATTCTAGTTTAACCGCTCTCCAGTTTTATCCTCCGATACACGTGCACCCAGTGCCTTGTATATAGTAGGTACTCAATAAATATTTATTCAATAAATGAACGATTAACTTCAATTTCAATTCCCTCCAAAATCAATTTCTTGGTTCATCCAGGATGGGGAACTTACAGTCTTGGGGCCACATGTGGTGTTCTGGACCTTTGAGTGCAGCCTTTTGACCAAAACCAAATTTTACAGAACAAATCTTGTTAATAAAGTGACTTGGTGAAGGGGCTGCTGTTGGAGATCTGGAAGGCCACATGTGGCCATGAGGCTGCAAGTTATCACTTGCCTCAAACTGAGGTCTTGAAATGAATTCTTTGCCTTTCCCAGGATTTTTTATGCCCACAAGCCCTGTTGAAAAATAAAAATTCAGGAATGTCCCACCTTTGGTGAATGACTATATGTTCAAACAGCATCTGGTTGCAATAGAAAGCAGAACTTTGGTAGATGGCCTGCATGTAAATTAGCGAGGACCTATGTCGTAGCATCTCTCAGCCAGAAAAGAACAGAGCAGCATTGTAGCAGAGTGATATAAAATATTAGCCCGGAATCTGGAAAGACCATCAACTAGGCTATCTCTGGAAAGGAAAAACACTGTGTAGCCTCTTGGAAAGTCACTTAGACACTTGTAGTGCCACGCTGTTTATTCTAATCCGCCACCTGGTTCAACTTCCAGAAACAGTGTCGTGAAACCAAACAAAACGTGAATTTGACTTTTATAGCAGCTGCCCAGGGTGGACAGGCCCACATGGTGAGAATGACTCCAGCTAGAGGAAAAGCCCTGTGGTAACAGTGGGTCATCCTTCAGTGACCTCAGTTCCAGGAACTATGACAGGGGCAAAAGTTATATCAACATGTTCTAATATCTACATTGCCTACAGGCCCTGGCAGAAGAGAGTGGTCTGAAAAAACACAAGCTGCGCATAAAATAAAGAGAGAAGAATGACAGGTCATGCCTAAGAATAGAAAAAGAAGAACCTTAGGGGTCACAGGCTTCATTGAGCTGCATGTATTGTAGAATACTTATGTTAGTGAGCTTTGATGGAATTCACTATGCCATGCCCTTTCCCTATTAGCAGCTTCTGAATTATTAAAGCCAGGCTGTCAAAGGGCAGTGATCAAATGATTACCTGCCTGGGAGAAGAGAAACGGGGTAGGAGGTGGGGTGAGGATTAAAGAGGATCATTCGGCTTCTTAGCATGGAAGTAGGAGAGCTGAAAGTTCACTTATGGAGGCAACTATGGGGAAACTGGGCTCTGGAAAGAGTATCGTGGAGAGGGTCCCTAATACAACCACTGGAACTGGAGCGAGACCTGGACGAGACCTGGACCTACTTGCTTGCCCTTTGCACCCTTTGCCCAGAGCCAAAGCTGGAATAGGCTGCTTGTGGGCAGCCTTTCGACTATTCTACTGTTTGACTCTAATTCTCAAGCTTCATGTCCTTAAGCAGTTGCTGCATTGTTCTATTGTCCACTTGTTTTGAATATTCAATAATTCATCTGATACCTCTAATTTTTTTTAGAGAGATAAGGAGTATTCTCTGTCACCCAGGTCAGAGTGCAGTGTTACTATATCCTCCCACCTCAACCTCCTGGGTTGAGCTAGGGCTATAGGTATGTGCCACCATGCTTGGCTAATTTTTAAATTTTTGACAGAGGCTGGTCTCAAACTTCTGGCCACAAGTGATCCTCCTGCTGCGGCTGTCTAAAATGCTGGGATTACAGATAAGAACCATCGTACCCCAACATCTCTTTTGTGTGGGTACTATGCTAAGTGTTGAGAAGGGTTAGAAAGAAAAAAAATATTACATGGATATCTACATTTGTAACCCCTCGGTATTTTGAAACTCAAAAAAAGAGAAAGAAATATTAACCATGGGCTGGGCTCTGTAGCTGTTTACAGTCTCATTTTGCTCTTGCCCTAATTTTTATGCAAATCTGGGATTCTGAAAGGTCAGCCAGGTCTACATAATCTAGGCAAAATAATGAAGGTGAGCTGGGAAAGTTGCTCTATTCATCAGGCAATAGTGTAAATTGTTTATAAGAACATCGTTTGCATGTTTAGTTTCAGAGAAAGTGGTTAAAACTGAATAACTGAAGGAAGAAGACAATAAAAGGGACTTTCTTTTTTTTTTTTTTTTTTTTTTTGAGACAGAGCGTCAAGCTGTCACCCTGGATAGAGGGCCGTGGCATCACAGCTCACAGCAACCTCCAATTCCTTGGCTCAAGCGAGTCTCCTGCCTCTGCCTCCCAAGTAGCTGGGACTACAGGCGCCCGCCACAACACCTGGCCATTTTTTGGTTGCAGCCATCATTGTTGTTTGGCGGGCCCGGGCTGGATTC
>CAUYRH010057278.1:0-11240 GCA_963574655.1 Perodicticus potto
AATGAGAAAGTCTCTTGAATGCTATCACAATCAGGTTGATGAAAATATCTCTAATTGTATCTGAAGCCCGTACACTGTACCCCATGACTGAATTATTGTACACAGATATGATTTAATAAAAAAGAAAAAAAAAATAAAAAATAAAAAAAAAAAAAAAAAAAGAAAAATAAGTTATACTTTTGGTTTAATTATGTTATCTAAGAAATTATGTCATCTCATCTTTGTAATCTGCAAATTAGGTACTTAACGAAATAATTTGCTAAAAATTTCTTAGATTTTCTATAGTCTTTATTATGGCCAGTACTTTTACAAAAACCTTTAGTGAAAACACAAGTAGTAATATAATGTCAGTTTGTGTTTCATTTATTCTTTCTTTGGTTCTCAGAGCTTTTTTTCTAATATAAAAGAATCTTCTAATTTCAGTGGGTCAATGTGTGCGTGGAAAGTTTGGCAAGTTAATTTGGTAACTGAATGCTTTATTATATATGACATTGGCAAATAGGAATTATAGCCTAATAACCAGCCATCTCTGACACCACCTTTTCTAGTAATTCCTGTCAACATAAGTGGAAATGGGACCACCTTCACAAAAGGAAGGAGAGTAAAGGGGCAGAATTTCTATTTCTACTATCAATAGTAACCTACGAAAATCTTATAAAATATGTCCATGTTACAGAAGAAAAATTGAAGACAGATCGAAAAGTTACATCTCCCCATGAAATTGTTAATGTATTATTTTTATTTTAAACTTACCATAAGTGCTCATAAAACTGACATTGTAGAGATAACGTTCAAAGGTGTGTGTGTATATATATTATACATGTATGTATATATATGCCTATGCAATTATATATAGTGAATTGATTTCCTGTAACATAGCACTAAATGGTAATATTTATTGTATAAAAATATTTTCAGTTTTATTGTTATTTAACTTTCAAGTGTAGTGCTAATTTACTGGCTATATTCTAATGTCTAGAGATCAGGAGAGAAGGTTAGGGTGGGGAAAAAAGCACAAAGAGGACTCCACAGTATATGTACATTACATGCAATTACCTTGAGGGTGAGAGTAGATAAGCAAAAATTTGACATAGAGAGTCAAAGAAAGAAGAGTGTGGAGCTGTGGATGAGAGATGAATAAGAGGAAAGAGAACACAAGTTCAAGGAAAGAATTATCAGCTAAATCAAATAATGTTGATGAGAAAATAATACAAGAACTAAAAATGTACCATTGCATTTAGCAAAGCAGAAACTATTGTGAAATTTGTAAGAAATATTTCATTGGCCTGGTAGAGACAATCTGATTGGAGTGGTTACAAGAGAATAAGTAGAAAAAGTAAATATAGCAGCTCATTTAGTGGACTTTGCTATAAGGAAAAAAGAAAAGGGGTAATTGGAGAAGGTTTGAAATCAAAGAAGTTGTTTATTTCTACATTTGTTTTGTTATGTTTCAATTTTTTGCCCATATAGAAGATATAAAGCATTTTTATAATCATAGAGAAATGATCTAGTAAGGTAGAAAATGTTGATGATGTAGGGTAAAGTGACTCAATAGGGAAATATTCTTGAATAGATCAGAGAGGATCATATAAGAAGGAAAGCAGAGGACCAGAATACAAATGCAAATACTGTAAATAATTTGATTATGAAAACACATCATTTACTTCTACTCATGTTCATTTTCTTATTGAAAGAGAGAACAAGGTCATCTGCAGGAAGTGAAGATGAAGGAGGGTTGAGTCAAAGGTGTGAGGTGGTTGTCTGGGAAGGTGAAAAAGGGAACTGTAACAGGATTAGTGAGCGGCGCTAAGGGAGCACTTGGTGTCAGTGGCCACAAATTTAAAGTGAGACCAGTCAGCCTTGTTGTTTGCTTTACTCATGTACCTCTGTGCAAATGTGTAAACAGAGTAAGCAGAGACTTGGTATAACTGGGGTTAGGAATTTGTTGGCTAAGTTGTCAAACAGCAGAAAAGAGAAAGGGAGTGAAAGGTTGGTAGTGGTTAAGAGGAAGCATGGAAGCTAAGCTATGCATGAAGGAACATGAACTTATGAGACAGTCAGTTCAAACTTCAGATGAGCAATGGAGTACAGACTTTGCCAACTACAAAAACATAGTGAAGTTATGACATTAGAAAGAATATTTTGGAAAGATTTAAGTGATAGAGTAGAATGCTTAAAATTGAAGTTATGGAGATGGTCAGCCATTGGTAATAGCAAGTAAAAGAGTGAGTTAAAAGAAATGTGAGAGGGGCGGAGGAGAGGAGGTCCAGAAACAAGGAGTCCATAACCTTGAAAAATATCACTCGTTTGCACATTAAAATCTCCATAAATAATGACAGCAGTATTATTAGACAGAAGAATAATTAAATGTATTTATTGAAATCTTACTGTATTCTATGACTAGGGGAGAAAGAAAGTCAAAACTCAGAAGAACAAAGCAAAGATAAAATATCTTTCTTCCTGGACTTCCCAATCTTGTCCACAATAGACTCCACCCAAGGATACAGAGAGATGGGCCTTAACTATGACAGCTAATGTCTCCTCCAGAATAAGTTGTCTTACTAACATTTTATGTAATCTAGACAACTGTTGGTCTCTTTATCTATTAACCCTTTGTTCTTCGCAATGATTTAGTTTTACTTCTAATTAATTCAAAATTATAAGTGTACTTAACTTTCATTCATACAAAGATTTTATTTTCAAACAGAAAATCCTAAAGTATACTCAGAGTTCTATAAGGCATCCTATTAAAAAGCATGAAAGGGGTTGTGTGCATGGGGTCTAGTGTCAAAAATCCCACAAGAATTAGGTCAGTAGTCTTTAATCTTTTGTGAGTCACAGAGTACAGTAAGCAAAATCTCATCCATTTACATGTGACACTTCATATTTTTTCCAATATACATGCTACCCTTAAGTCATTCATTTAGCTAAAATGTGATCTGTGTGAAATAACTAGCTATAGGGAAGCAGCTTACTGGGGGGTATATGCCTAGAGCATAGCTCTGGGTGATATAGGTAAAGCTAAAGCATCCATGGGGAGAACTAAAATAGAATTTAGATAAAATACTTAAAGAAATGAAGAAACAAGCAAATCCCTGAACAACTTCATTATAATTCTCCATAAGAGCCCTATTGTAGCCAGAATTTCTCTCTCTGCAAGATGCTTGGTCTCAGAGTGGAAGAATGAACCCATAGACCCTAAGGATAATTGAAAGGGCAGAATTTGTTGATGTATAGATATGATTGAAAGAGGAGAACAGAACCTCCCATAGTAGGGGTGCTACCTAAGTAGGCAGCCATGTGTACTTTCTTTCTTTCTTTCTTTTCTTTTCTTCTTTTTTTTTTTGTGACAGAGTCTCACTATGTCTCCTGGGGTAGAGTGCCGTGGCATCACAGCTCACAGCAACCTCCAATTCTTGGGCTTAAGTGATTCTCTTGCCTCAGCCTCCCAACTAGCTGAGACTACAGGCGCCAGCCACAACACCCAGTTATTTTTTGTTGTAGTTGTCATTGTTGTTTACCAGGCCTGGGCTGAGTTCAAACCCACCAGCCCCGGTGTGTGTGGCCAGCACCCTAACCACTGAGCAATGGGTGCCAAGCCCATGTGTAATTTCTATTGGGAGTTTATATACTGGTTTTCTTATCCTGCAGGCAGGAGTTTTAGGGGAGATGGAATGTAAGTCTGGAATATGTCACAATGGTTTGGTGTCAGGGACTTGGGCAGAAGTAAATTTCAAAAATGCCCCTGAGTAGGTAAAAGGCCCCACCCGGGGCATGTTTCTCTGCTCCAGGAGAGGCAATGGGTGTGTTCCCTGCTCCGAGACCGCAAAGATGAGCTACCAGCCAGGCTCCTTTTTGAATAACTTTGTATGTGTTCAGAGAATGCAGCCAGGAAATGGGTTTTTGCCTGAAGAAGGAGTTCTGTGATCAAACTGATTTCTGAGCTCGCTTCAGCCTGGAAAATAGGGTTTCCCTGTCTAGTCCTGATTGGGGGAACACTGTATCAATATTCCTCCCACTTCATCCTGCCCACACACATTTAATGTGGTCTACTTATTAGTAGAGAAAGTCCATGAAAAAATCCAGTTAAAACCTTTCAGACTATAATTTAAGTCACTTTCAGCAACAAGGCTTTATTATTTGAAGTCTTCCCAGCCCCTACGTGCCTTCATTGTGGATAAAAGAGATGTGTGCCCTTGTCACAGGTGCTCTTGAAACATGGAGGTTTCCAGGTGCTCAAATAGAACAGAATCACTCCATCTATTAAGAGAGACTCCAGGGCGGTGCCTGTGGCTCAAGGGAGTAGGGCGCTGGCTGCAGATGGTGGAGGTGGCGGGTTCAAACCCAGCCCCAGCCAAAAACGGCAAAAAAATAAATAAATAAAAAGAGAGAGAGACTCCATTCTGATGTTAATTTCTAACCTTACTCATTGGGCTGGGTGTTTTTCACCAACAGTGAAATTGAACTCCATCACACATTAGCTTGTTTGATTAGAAAAGTTACTTTCCCCATGGGGAACTTTATGGTCTTTTTTGCCATAATGCACAAAATTAAGTAGAGTGAAGAAGACAATGGAAAGAAATAAAAACAAACTACTTAATAATAAAAGTAAAAGTCACAAAAAGAAATTACATAAAAATCCCACAAAACTAATGTGCTACCCAGCATAGATAATTCATGATCACAAGTCAATTTTAATAATATTGAAGTCCATATCATGGTCAAGGTCAGGGTGAGGGGAGGGAAACAGTGAGAAAGCCTACCCACATGGAAGGGCCAATGAGACTCTGTACTTAATGAAGAATGGAGAACCGGATGGCGTGTATGGCTCAGGGAGTAGAGTCCCAGCCTCATATACTGAGGGTGGCAGGTTCAAACCCAGCCCTGGCCAAGCTGCAACAAAAAAATAGCCAGGTGTTGTGGCAGGCGCCTGTAGTCCCAGCTACTCAGGAGGCTGAGGCAGGAGAATTGCCTAAGCCAAGAGCTGGAGGTTGCTGTGAGCAGTGATGCCACAGCACTTAACTGAGGGCAATAAGATGAGAATCTTGTCTCTAAAAAAAAAAAAAAAGAAAGAAATGGAGAGCCATCTTTTATTTTTCTCAATCTTGCTTTACCTAAGTCACATAGACATGCTTCTGTGTATATGTGTGTGTTATGTGTATATTCACATGTATACACAAATATATTCATATGTACACACACATCTATTCTTTCTAGTTGGGTGAATATTTTTATGATTTTTTTTTGTAGCGAAGTATAAATAAAACTACATTACACTCCTGGTGAAGACTACCATTTGGCAAAGTTAGATTTCTCGCTCTGGGCCTTGGTTAATGATTTATATATACTGATGTATAGCTGTCTCCTGTAGAAAAACAATACTATTGATACAGAATAACTAGACCATAGAGTTAGAATAACAATTCCAGAAGGTTTTTCATGCTTTTCCAAGCTGACATATATAAATACATATACACATACACTCACATGTGCATGTATATATATATATAGTCTAAAAGTTAAAGTCAATCCCAAAATAAAATGAACTTAACCCAAATTGGCCAACATGGTTTAGACTTCATAATAGGTCATGTGCTATGTTAAATACTTTTATTTGATTATTTCGTCTGATTCTTCCAACAATTCAATGAGACTGTTTTCTCTATTTTATAGATGTGGTCACACAGACTCCGCTGTCCCTGACACCCTGGATAGAGACTGGCAGAGGTATGTATGAATTGTAAAGCCTCAGTCCAGAGTCAGCCGCCAGTGTGCTGTATTCAAGATGATCTTAGACCAACCTCCATGGAAAACCACAGGTCTGTTCTCTAAATGTTTCCAATCAAAAGATGTAGTCTATAAATCTCTATTCAGACAGGAGGGAAAAGAAGGTATAACATAGATTATATACACATACAAACATGCTATACACACATACAGCATTCATAGCAATGCAGTGACATTGCAACTTTGCCCAGGAAAAAAAATAGAAGAACTTCATCAGCATTCACAAATTTCCTAAATATAATATAAAAATACATTTCTTGTCATACTTAATGACTATCTGCTGCCACTTGGAGTGATTGGAGCTTCATATGCAGATTTTTTTTGAAAATCTCTCTCTCTGTCTTTCTGTGTGTGTCTATTAAACCCAACAAAATCCACAAAATGAACTAATTTCAAAGCCCCAAAGTGCAGCCAAAGCCTTATTAAACCACAGTGGCAATGAGGAATGAGAAGCAGAGGCAGAATCAGAGTCCACCACAACTTGACCAGCAGGTATATATACACTGGGAGGCAAGTCTGTTCCTCAGAAGGCAGATTTTTGGAAAGCCTGACCACTCCTCTGGGGATTAAATCACTTTTTGAAGTCATGTATAAATGTATCATTATCCTCTAAGGTACTATTTTATAATACACTATAAAATGTGGTTAAATCTTGACTTCAAAGACTACATGGGGTCAGAAAGCCTGGATTTGTACCTTCTGCACTATCTGGCCATTTCAGCTCTTCTTACCTCCAGTGAATATTCCTCAGGTCCTGTCTCAATGATTATTTGTCTTAGAACAATGTTCCTTTCCAAAGATCACAGAATAATATATTGCAAGCTAAATCACCCAACTCACATTATTTTTTTCTGCACATAATGCATATCGTATGTGTGCATGTATGTATATGTAAACATGTGTACACACGTGTACACACATAGGAATATCAGCACTTCAGAATATCGTAGGTGCACTTTTTCTTGGTCATTATTCCGTTACATATTTTTATCACCTGACTGTAACTTTATGCATTTGTCAAGTCATTTCAGTTGTGCATGTTTTATATTTTGAACTAGATTAAACATTGGACAGGAGTTATCTCTTTCATTTTTTTAGATCATAGACACATTAACTCTTGAGTTTAACAGAAAAATTTTGTGTTTTTGTGTATTTGAGAATTTATCAGATTTTCAAAGGGGTCCATTACCCAAAGAAATTTTAAAGGCCTCGTAAAGACCTCAAGTCCATATTCATTATTGTATAACCTCTATTATTTTATGTCCAGAAGAAAAGGGAAGTATCTTAGCTAAGATTTAGACTATAATACATACTGTACTACACATCAATGCTGGATTGGGTCTAGAGGAAAAGTCACCTGACCAGGAGACAAGCATACCACTTTCACTGCATCCGTCTGTGTTTAGCTTTTAGTCATTATTTGCTTCAATCTTGTGCACCGTATAGATTTTGGCAATGGTTTGATAAGAAAATGATTGAAGGCTGGGCACAGTGGCTGACGCCTATAATCCCAGCACTTTGGGATGCCAAAGAGAGAGAATGACTAGGGCCAGGAGTTTCAGACCAGCGTGGGTACCAGAGAAAGAGCCTGTCTCTACAAGAAATAAGAAAAATTAGTTGGGATTAGTGGCAAGTGCCTATAGTACTAGCTACTCAGAAGTCTGAGGCAGGAGGATCACTTGAGCCCAAGAGTTTGAGGTTGCAGTGAACTGAGATCGTCCCGCTCCATTCCAGCCTAGGCAGCAGAGCAAGACCTGTTGCTTAAAAGAAAAAGAGAAAATAACTGAATGTCATGGTCCCAATTTAAAAATGAAGCAAATGTGAATCCTTTCCTTTGAATACCATAGAATATGGGTAAGGTCTGATTCTGTTCTAGCTTTGTCGTTTCAGTGATGACGGTGGCAAGCATCCTCAGGGAGTGACCCCAGTTTGAGGGAGTATGATGCGAGAGTGTACTTGATGGTAGTGTCATGTTTAGGAATAGTTTTTTTCCTGCAAGCTATTGTGGTATGCCTCATCATAATGTCTATAAATAAAAATATATTTTAGGAAAATGAGAGTGGTAGGGAAAAGAATAAGGATGGCTGTCCATTTTTGAGACCATCTGGTACAAACCCAGATGCCATCAGTTCCAGATTTCTGCTGACCTAGACATTTAACTTTTCTTTCCTCTAAATCCTTTTCCAAGTATCACTTCATTCTCCTTAGATTACATGTACATTGAATTGTTCCACATGTTATGGAAGTGTATTCAGGAAGTTTTAGGGGGATGGCACTTTTAAGTACCAACATGAAAAGCACTTCACTTCAATAAGCTACAATCTTTAAGGCACTGGGTAGTTTCAGGAGTGCAGAACCTTCTCTCCTAGGCTCATCCTCCACTTGAGAAAGCAGTTAAGGCTTCACAAGTCCCACCTACCTATTGAATTACCTTGAAAAGCACAAAGGATAAAAAGAAGTAGATGATCTCTTGAGAAAATTCTTGGTTTTTAATCAATTTTCTGTTGAAAATGACTTCAAAAGTAAATTTGAATCATTCTGAAAGGCAAAGAAAAATCTCTGTTCTACTCAGTCAATATTACTTGACTCACAACCTCTTAAGCTTTTTAAAATTTTCTTTCTTCTCCCTTCTTCTGCCCCCTTGAGGATCAGAGTCCAATCAATCAAAAGCTATTAGGAAAAAATGTGACAGTTCCAAAAGAAAAAAATATGTAAAGCATAGAAGTATTTAATGGATGGAAATAAAATCAGATAGAGCACAATTTGAAAGGATATAGAAATGGTGTTAGTTTGCATATTAGCAAAAACATACAAAATAATAAAAGCTTCAGTGGGATCTGCTTCATGAAAGTGGTAGAATTTTAAAGCACTCAGAAGTTTTACTGAATATCTATTATGAACACTGCACTGTGAATATACCCAGAGGGAAATACAATGGAATATGAAATTGACAAAGTCCAACCCTCAAGTTACTCACCATTTCTAGGTGAGAGAATAAACAAAGTCTTGTGAAAAATAAATTAATAATGAAACGGTATGTAATAGACAGACAAGAATCATTAAAGTAGATTCCATAAACATTGTTGCTAAGAGTAGTAAGCTGTATTTTGGTATTTGTAATCAAATTTTTCATTTATATAATTTTATTGTTACAAAAAATTCTCACATGTATTATTTCTATTATCTGTAGATTAGCATCACGAAGTAGGTATGTCCCATTTCACAGATAGGTCAACTGGGGATCAAGTATTTTAAGTAATTTTCTCGGTGTTAGGTGGCTGGAGACTGTTGGTACTTTGACTAGAACTTCATTTTTGTATGTCCTACTCCAAACCAACATATGATGATCAAAGTAAATGAAACGATAAAATGCAAAAGAGTCATTATATATTTTATTTAAGAATTAAAGTCTTAATTATTTTATTCATGAATTAAATAAGGAGTGAGAAAAATGGTTCAGCCACTTTGTGGGGCATTGGATGTACACATGTTAATGAAGCAAAGCCCCAGCCTTCTATAGAAGGGTGGGTAAAGACAAGAAAGTAACACCTATTAGATATGATGTGTGAGCCAACTAGGGGAATAACGGTGATTAAATAGCACTTGCTGAAACTTTGCAAAGGCTTTTACTATACAATGCACTTTTCCAAAGTAGGCCCATGTATAAGACAGACATAAAAAGATCAGGACATCAGAGGTTTGCAAACCTTGGAAAAAGCAAGTACCTTGTCCTAAAAAAATGTACTCCCCAGGGGGAAAAGAGCTGACTATTTGATCGAAAAGGAGGCAGTGTTACAATCTAGTTAGGAATCCAATCTTCAGGAGGAGGAGAATGCTTTTAAACTTTATTGTTATCATCTTGTAGCTGTGAAACTATAAACAAATTAAATTTCCTAAGACTTCCTAAGTCCTCATCTATTACAGGAGGAAATACTGACATAGTAGATACGTAGATCTCCCCTTCAGAATGGAGACATTTATTACTTAGTTGTCAGGGGTAGTGCCTGATGACACCTTTGTACTTGTCCCTACCCAGAAATTTCTTCCTGCTAAAAGGAGCTGCCCTTTGAAAGTTGATACCCTTCCTAGAAGGAAGGCCACTTACCACTTTCTATGGGGATGTGAAGGCCTAGCCGTCTTGTCTCAATTTGTGATGATTCCAAAGAGCCTTCCCAGCTCCCGAGCTCCTGGTTGGATCAGCTGATATTTTTGTTTCTATGTCATTAAAATTTAATTTCTCCTTGTAACCAATACTACATCATTCCTTTCTTTGTAGGTGTTGTAGAGGCCACTTCTTAATAAACTTACTATGCATAGTTTTCCATTTGAGTGTTTCCTAGTGAACTTGACTTAATAGAGTTGGTGCCAAGAGTGGTTATTGAAGAAGAGATAGACTCCAACGTAGATTCTGGAATTAAGCCATTTGTTGACGGACTGGCAATGAGTACCTTGCACCTCTTAGGTAGAGAGCTGACTCAATGGTGACCATATTCTATTGGTGAAATTATTAAAAACAATTTACTGATGAACTAGAATGGGATACTTTACAAGGGAAATGCCCTATTCATGGTATAACTCAGGAAATTCATAATATTAAGAGCAATGGAATCAGGTGGCTGCTGTTCAGTAGCATTTATGCATTAGAAAACCACAAGGAAAGAAAGGTTCAGGGAAGTTATTCAATCATTTAAGCTTCAGTGTGAAAGTGAGAGTACCTGCTAGGCAATTTATAAAAGAAGTTTTTATTTCCTTCAGCCTGAGGTCAAAAAAGCAAATATGAAGCCCAGGACTTAATCATAAGAGTAGCAATAAAAAAAAAAAGAAAAAAAGAATTTTCAGCTCCAGTGAGTCTGCTTTGCCAAGTTCAGCATCCTAGTAGGAAAGAATATGGCAAATAGACTGGGATGGGGAATCTATAAAATAATCTACATTCCAGATTAATATACTCAAAAGTCTGGGATCTTCAGACTTCTCCGAGTCCTCTGAGCATGTACAGACATTACACTTATTCCTCACACCACCCCTCTCTCTCTGGTTTGAAGTAAATGCAGAGGACTGTGCCTTTGCTAAATGATATATGCTCATCTCCCTTCCCTTTTGGATGTCAAATATCTTGGATCAGCCATCAGATACAGGATGGCTTGGGCTGCAATAAACAATCTGGTACAGATATCTTTGTTGTAATGTGATTTTTGGTCTTCTGGGTATATACCAAGTAGAGGAATTATAGTGTCAAATGTCAAGTCTATTTTAGATCTCTGAGTGTTCTCCAAATGTCTTTCCAAAAAGGATGTATTAGTTTGCATTCCCACCAGCAATGTAGAAGTGTTCTCTTTTCTTCACATCCATGCCAACATCTTTGGTTTTGGGATTTCGTCATGTGGCTAATCTTACTGGAGTTAGATGATATCTCAAGGTAGTTTTGATTTGCATTTCTCTGATGATTAAGGATA
>CAUYRH010057280.1:0-39881 GCA_963574655.1 Perodicticus potto
TTATCATTTATCATAACAGAGAAGATAATAAAGCTTCTTGGCCCTGGACCCTAAAGTCCTTGGGATTAAAGGGCACAGTCTTGAAATATTGATGAGATTTCTTAAATTAAAATTTGTTTTTTTCCATAAACATTTAGAAAATTTATAACAGGGAACTAATCCCCCATCCCTATTTTAAATGAATAGAGGAACCCTTAGTATATCAGTCAAATATATTTAAATAAATTGTTATTGGAAGTCTAAAGGTGATTTAAACCCATAATTTGCTATTGAAGAGGGCCAGTCCTTGGCAGCATGTGCTATGGGGACACTTCTTGTGCTCAGCAGATGTTATTGCCCTGATTACACATGATGGAACTGAAGGCTGATAGGTGAGACATTTGGGGGGAAAAGGCCATTCTACATGTTTGAACAGCAACTTGACAAGGAGCAATCTGTACAGTAGATACAGTATACAAGTCCTATCTAAAGGATATATGGACCTTCATTTAAGTTTTATTTTAATTGTGCAGAATTCAACTTTTAAAAACATCTTTAGAAATGGTATGAATTAAATTCAATGCAGCAAATATCCCTTAAGTATCATCTCTGGGAGGGGGATTTTACTAGTTTTTATTAATAAAAATTAATAAGACACACAGTCTGCACCCTGAAGTGGCTGACTTTCTAGTAGAGTCACACATTCACATAAACGCCTTGAATTTTGTCACTAAGTCTATTAAGATAAACACACATACACTCACACTCATGCCAAAGATGTGCCATGTGCAATAAATGATTCCGAGAGTAATGATTTGGGAAGGGTTCAGGACAGAGGGTGATATCAGAGCCATATCTCAAAAGTGGAAATTTTGTCATTAGCCAAAACATTTTAGAGGAAGCATATTCTAACAAGAGGCCTTGCGTGAGCTAGAATATCATAAGCATGAGGCCTGTGCGGGGCCTACGGGTGTCTCGGTAATGTTTCCAGGAGATGGTGTGTGTGGAAGGACATGGTAGGAGGCAGGACCTGAAAAGGCATTTTTTTAAACTTAGTCATCCACAGCCTTAAAAATCAGGCTGAGAAGATCATACTTTCTCCCATAAGATGTGAGCAACTATACAGGTTTTCAAGCAGAGGAAACAGGTACCTCACCTTTTTGTCATGTTAATTAGGTGTGGATTGAAGAGATAAGGATACTATTACGATGATGTGACAGCACAGACTTGGGAAATAACTGGATTAAGGGAAGAGCCAGGGCTGTTTGAGAGATAATTAACATCAACAGGTTTTGGTGACTGATGACATATGAGCACAGAGAGAGGAGTTAGCGACGACTCCGGTGAAGGTGAAAGTGGCCTGGGTGCAGCGGGGTTTAACTGGGGTATGTAGGACATATAGAATGTACAGCTCTGGAGGGAAACTGTCCAGGGAGTATGGGTGTTGGACATGGTGATTTTGAATTACCAGCAGAAATTCTGAATTGGAGTTCAGAAGATGTAAAATTTGGAGTCCCCAGTATGGAGACTGTGCTTAAAGCTGTAGGACAGGATGAGAGCTCAGGAAGAAAGCACAAAGAGGAAAGGAAAGAAAAAAAGGGACATGGATTTGTGGGAGAAATCTTGGCCTGGCTTCCCTGGACCACAACACCCCTGAAATTATAAGCAAAACAAATAGTTTTTTAAGTCAAGTTTATTGAAGTATAAATTGACACAGTAATAGCCATCTTTTTTAGAATGTACACTACGAGTTTTGTTAAACACACACAGTTGTGTAACTATCACCGTAATTGAGATGGCAAGCAGTTCCATTCCTCACCAAAAATTCCTGCATGGCCCCATAGCCAATCACCATAATTGAGATGGCAAGCAGTTCCATTCCTCACCAAAAATTCCTGCACGGCCCCATAGCCAATCTCCCTCTGTACCCCAGCTCCTTGGCCACCAATGGTCAATTTTTTGATCCTGTATTTTTGTCTTTCCAGAATGTTCTAGGGATGGAATAATATGGTATACAGCTTTTTGAATGGGCAGGCTTTTGAATTCCTGTATCATGCATAAAGTACTTGAGATTCATTCAAGTTATGATGACTATCAGTAGTTCATTTCTTTTTCCTATTGAGTGGTATTTCATTGTACAGATATGCCACAGTTTATTTTCCCATTCACCAGTTGATGTACATTTGGGTTGCTTCCAGTTTTTATTGGTTATGGATACAAACAGGTTTGTGTATGAACATAAGTTTTCGTTTCTTTTGGGTCAATACTTAGGCATGAGATTTGGGTCATATGGTGGGCGTGTATTTAACTTTGTAAGAAACTGCCAAACTGTTTTCTAAAGTGACTATGCCATGAGTGAGAGCAGTGAATGAGAATTCTAGTGACTCTTAGTTTTCACCAGAGCTTGGTATTGTTGGTATTATTATTATTATTATTGTTAGTCATTAGGCTGTGTGGTATCTCATTGGGGTCAAATTTTTCCATGTATAAGAATGTGTGTATTCATCTGGGAAAAGCTTCCATAACCTCAAGAGATTGCCAAGGGCTCATGTCTCTGAAGGTAAAGCATCATTAAATTCAGGGCTTGGAGAAGAAAGAGGGGATTCGAGAATTGTAATGTCAAGTGAAGAAGAAAGCCCCAAACATATGCTAAGAAAAGGATGCTGTACTCAGCCAGAAGATTCCTGGTGAGTAGAAGGGAGGTGAAAACTAGGAGTGGGCTGGTTGGAAGCACAAATGAAAAGGAAATGAACGCAGCAAGTGCAGACCACGCCTCCAGGAAGTAGGGCGAGAAAGGACTATGGTGGAAAGATCACTTACAGGGAGCCTTTAGGGGAAGTAATTTTGATAACAGTGAGCAGTGTTTCTGGTATTAAAATTACCCTTTTTCTTTTTTTTTCTTTTTTAAATGTGGTTCTGTAATGTGTACTTGATTTTACTGGTATTTACTTCATGTTTTCCTGAGAAGCAAATTCGCTTTACCACTGATGCCACTAACTTGGCTGACAAGAACTTTTGGGCACATAGAGTGTAATTGTGGCTATGACAGCCTTCCCCAAGTACATATCTGAGGGTTTTACAGCATGCAATAACTGTGCTGTCAGGACGTTTTACAAGTCAGCTGATGCATGCCTCAGTGCCACGATCATTACCCTTTCCCGTATGGCATGCTATCCTGCACAACCTCAGCTATTCTGGCTGGGCTTGCCCCATGCCCCCTGCATCAAAAGATGAATCCACTAAAATAAGAAGGAAATCAGCGTGTGGTTACTAAGGATTCACCACTCTAGTTTGGCCTGTGCTCAGATTACGGGGAAAGCTGCTGAGGGAGAGGAGACACAAATTTAGTAAAACTCAGACATCTGCACACAGGGAATACTTTTTCTCAGCTGTGATGTAGAATTTGAATGTAAGAATGATCTTTCCTGACACAAACTCTGTCCCTCTTTCTCTCCTATGAACGCATTGTGGAAACTAGGAATCAGAAAATAAATACATTGAACTCTCCCTGGTCATTTCTCCTCTCTGTCTCTCATCCGCTCCCTCTCTCTCTCTCTCTCTCTCTTTCTCTCTCTCTCTCTCACACACACACACACATCCTGTATCCATATTTTGATTCATATTAGCTCAGTATCTAATCTCCCCTGTTCTGAATAGGTATATCACATTAGCACACTTTATTTATTTGCTTATTCATTCATTTTTGAGACAGAGTCTTTCTTTGTCACCCTCTGTAGAATGCTGTGGCATCACAGCTCGCAGCAACTTCAAACTCCTGGACTTGAGCGGTCCTCTTGCCTCAGCCTCCCACCTAGCTGGGACTACAGGTGCCCGTCACAATGCCTGGCTAGTTTTTCTATTTGCATAAAGATGGGGGTCTCACTCTTGCTCAAGCTGGTCTCGAAACACTGAACTCAAGTAATCCTCCAGCCTCAGCCTCCCAGAGCGCTGGGATTCCAGGCATGAGCCACTGCACCTGGCAACATCAACACAGTGTAGAAGACTGGACATCTCGTTCAATGCTACTTCCTCCCCTTTATTTGGCTTAGATAACAGACTCATGATTCCTTACCTATCCATGCTATCTGGTAGAACAGAACACAAAATAGGTGGTCACAGCACCTGCAGTCCTGTGAAAGATCATAGGATGTGGGAACAAAAGAGATGAGTTTGAGTCACAGCTCTGTCACTAGTCCTGTGACTATGAGCAAGTTACTAATTCTTCCACTGTCTCAGGATTTTCATCAATAAGATGGAAAAAAATAATTCCTAATTCATATTCATCTCCTATTGAGCATTCAAACAGTGTTGTGAAAACTTATATATACTCTGGAGGGTGTGACATTTCCTGAGCATGGCTGCTATCACTCTCTGCAAATGTGGAGGCCCACATGGTCCCAACCAGCATGCTGCTCTCATCGCCTTGTTTTTACTTTGACTCTTCCTCCCCAGGAACTGCCGTCAGAGCTGCTCTTGCCTGGGAATTCTGGCCCCTTTTTCTTCATGCTGTGACTTCCTTCCATCTTCTGGAAACAGATTAACTTGCATTGGAAACTGCACTTCCTAACTTGGGCATCCTTAAAGCAGATGAGCTACCATATTTGCTGGGCTCTGTTGCTCTCTCTTTCCTTTCCTTCTTTTTTTTATGATCAAGGACAATCTGTTCAAAGCAACCCCTCTCCTATACCATCTGCTACTCTTTTCCTCCACTACGTTAATTTTAGTCAATGGATGGGGCACCCTTGATTGGAGAATTTAGGAAGGCATTGATGCAAGTGCATCCCTCTGGACCATGGAGAGGTGAAGTGTGGATCCAGCTTTCTAACACATTCAAGGGCAGATAGTTATGGCCCCGTAATGGGTTGTCTTTGCCTGATGCCCTTACTCCACATTCCCAGTGTGTGCTCAACCATTTTTAAAATAAATTTTGCATCTAGACTTACTTGATATTGGATAAGGCTTACAAAATGTTTACGAGAACAAAAGCCCTTATCACCCGAGTTTTCGACAAAGTTCTGAGTAGTCAGACTGGTAAAGACCGAAAATATGTCAAGGTGCATGACAGATAAGATAAGTTCGCTTGTGAGAAGCCAGGACTAAGATAATACTGCTGTGAATCATGGTTTTTTTCTTGCAGAATTGGGGCTACAAATTGCCCTTTGCCTGTAAAAAATACACCCTGCTCACTCATACTGATGAGAATGGCATGTTTGGGCCAAGCATAGCTGTGGCCCTTTGGGATTTCAAAAGTGACTGAAGACTTTGGAATAATGGTTGAGCAGCTGGTCAATGTGTTGATCATCACATGATTGAATTTGAGACTATGGTCTCGCCTTGCTTCAAAGTTCTCTATAGGAATGATGTGTATCTTGTGTGTGTTTCTTTTTTTCTTTTTTTTTTTTTTTTGAGACAAGGTCTCACTATGTCGCCCTCGGTAGAAGTGCTGTGGCGTCACTGCTCACAGCAACCTCAAACTCCTGGGCTTAAGCGATTCTCTTGCCTCAGCTTCCCAAGTAGCTTGGAGTATAGGCACCTGCCACAGTGCCTGGCTATTTTTTGGTTGCAGTTGTCATTGTCGTCTAGCAGGCCCCAGCCAGGCTCGAACCCGCCAGCCTCGGGGTATGTGGCCGGTGCCCTACTCACTGAGCTATGGGTGCTGAGCTTTGTTTGTGTTTCTTTACCTGTACCATACCCAAAAACAATGTTAAAAGCAGAAAGAAGATAGAATGTTTGGACACATCAAGGGAATTCTGTTATTTTTGCCTTTTATTAGAAAGAAAACTGGGTGTATTTTCTTTTTCAAAACCTTGATTTCTGCAAACAGAGTCTAGTAGATAAAAGGCACTGGTAGATATTTGTTGACTGAAACAATATCCAGGGGTGTCCAACCTGTGGCCCATGGACCACATGTTATTTGAAGCCTTATTTGTGATGTTGGATATCACAAAAAGTACGCATGGACTTTTTTTTGATCATCAGCTTTTGTTAGTGTTTGTGAATTTAATAAGTGGCCTAACACAACTCTTATTCTTCCAATGTGTCACAGAAAAGCGAAAAGGTTAAACACCCTTGCACAGTATTGACTTTTCTAAGCCCTAGGAAGGTCTGCAGAGTGGTATGTTTATTAATTTACCCTTTTTGTCTAGCTGTTCATTTAGAAAATGATTCTTGTGCTATTCAAAATGCCGATTGTAAGGCAAAGAATGACTAGGCCCCTCAAAAATGCTCTGGAAATATGAAATTAAACTCTAATTTTACCAAACCTTCAACAAATTTCTTTTCCCATTTTATCTACTTGTGAAGTCTTTAAATTGCTCTGCAGTTGGAGCACTCTGAGGTCAGGCATCACCCTGGCAGAATCAGTAACAGTACTGTGGGGCCTTTTACAGCTATTCTAATCCAGTCCTACATTTACAGAAGCTGAAAGAGCCCAGAGAGATGAGTGAGTCGGTCTTTCTTTGGTTATCTGTCAGTAAGATTTTTATTTGGCACATTTTGCTAATTTTTAATTGGAATGATGAATCACTGTATTTGATTATAATCACCTGCTAGACGAAAAGTGTCCAGAGTTTTTAGCTTTACAATTGAATGGTTCCATGGCAACTTCATTTGCTGGTCAAGTTTCCTTTGAAGGCTATTTGGCGGTCTGCTGGTCTTTATTGGAACTGGCCTGTGGGTGCCTGTACTGACAAAATCCTCTCTGGTATGATCATTGCCAGAAAACAAAAAGCTATTCACTGGATAAAAAAATGAATAAACATCATTGTAGAACTAGCTTTCATAGGAGCAAAGTATCTGTGGAATTTAGGTGAGAAAACATCACGTATGAGCAGTCAAGATAAATACTGTGGGCCATGAATGTTCATCTTGGTTGACTTTATGGAATTAGCTTTTTTAATGAGCCCAAGGCACTTTCAAAGTTCAGCTGAATTTTATTTTAAAAGTCATCAAAAAGTATATAATGTGGAACACTCTTTCAGAAAAGAGAAGATTCATGAGTGAACATAGACACAGAGCTATCGAATTGTTAATATTCAGGCTACATAGAATTCTGGGCAGTTATTTACAGTATGATTCATGAATGCCGAATACAAGGAAAAAGTTCACTTTTAAAACCATTAGCCCAATGATAAGATCTTTGAGAGTTGCATCCCAAACACCATTCCCTGACTATTCAGACTCTCTTAATGTTTGTGGTTGATAACCTCTTGACTTCCTTTTTCTGCAATATGCCTTGTCTCGTGAACCTGGAGTTTGGCGAAAAAAAGATAACACCTTCTTTCCTTTGGACTTTGACAAATGACAAGTTCTGAGTCTACTAGAATCATTTCTCTTATCCAGAGAAATCTACTGGTCAGCATGTTCTTTTTAGCTAAATCACTCAATTTCTAATTTTTGCTTAACCTTTGACATAGTATTTTCTTATAGGCCTATAGATTCTTTGCCGTTTTAGCAAAGATTACTATACCAATAAAGATTTTAATCTCATGTGGGTTTGTGAAATTCAGTGATAATGAATATCAACTGCTTTATGATGTGGGGAAGCAGGCAGATTTCATAAGTGACGCTCACATCCTGCAGCTATCTTCATAGCACACCCTGGGCAGTCTACAAGACTAAGGTGGGCTCTGTCGTCCCACTGACTAGTGCTCAAATCCTGATACTGCCCCTTTCTGGCTATGTTTTCTTTTTCCAGTCTTTTTGGCCGGGGCCAGGTTTGAACCCACTACCTCTGGTATATGGGGCTGGCTTATTCACATTTATTAGATTCAATTTTCTGTTCTATTAAAATGGAGCTATAAGTCCTTCATAGCGCTGTTGTGACAATTCATAACATACAAAACATTTCTACACATAGTACTTCATACATAGGAAGTGTTCAATGCAAGCTACTTTCCCAATCTCTCCATTTTGTGCCTATTGAATAGGCTTTACATTTTTTTTTACTGAATGACGTAATTTATTTGAATTTACTTTATCCATGAGTATCTGTTAATTGAGAAACTGCTATCAAGTGTAACCACTTTTTAGCTCTATATGTTTTTATTTTGCCCCATTAGCAATTTTGTCTGTCTCTAGGACATCCTCGCTATTTTATTTATTTACTTTTAATTTAATTTTTATTAAATCATAACTGTATACATTTATGGGGTACGATGTGATAATTTGATGTACAATGTGGAATGCTTACATCAAACAGATTAGCATAACCATTGCCTTCCTTTCTTATTTTTTGTGGTAAGACATTTATAATATACTCTTGGTTGTTTTGAAATGTACCCTTGCATTGTGCACGTTAGGTGAGATCACACCAAATACCCTCCCTCCACTTGCCATACCCCCTCTCCTTCCCTCTCCTCTCTCCCCTTTCCCCTCCTCCTTACTGAACTATATTTGTGTTTTATCATTCATATGAATGTGTAAGTGATTATATAATATAATTGGTTTTATAATAGTATTGACTACATTGGATACTTTTTCCCCCATTCCTGAGATACTTTACTAAGAAGAGTATGTCCCAGCTCCATCCAGGTAAACATAAAAGATGTAAAGTCTCCATCTTTTTATGGCTACCTAGTATTCCATGGTATACATATACCACAATTTGATAATCCATTCATGAGTTGAGGGGCATTTGGGCTGCTTCCATGACTTGGTAATTGTGAATTGGGCTACAATAAACATTCCGCTGCAAATGTCTTTTTTTGTAAAATGATTTTTGTTCATCTGGGTAGATACCTAGTAATGGAATTACAGGATCAATTGGCAGTTCAACTTTTAGTTCTTTGCAAATTCTCTGTACTTCTTTCCCAAAAGGCTGTATTAGTTTGCAATCCCACCAGCACTGTAGAAGTGTTCCCTTCTCTTCACATCCACACCAACATCAGCAGTTTGGGGATTTGGGGGAGTGGGCTAATCTTACTGGAGTTAGGTGATATCTCAAAGTGGTTTTGAGTTTCATTTATCTGATGATTAAAGATGATGAGCATTTGTTTATGTGTTTTTTTGCCATTCACCTGTCATCTTCAGAGAAGTTTCTATTCAAGTCTCTTGCCCACAAAGAAATGGGGTTGTTTGTTTGTTCTTTTCTTGTTGATTAATTTGACTTCTTTGTATAGTCTAGTTATCAGACCTTTGTTGGAATCATAACCTATAAAAATATTCCCCTATTCTGAAGGCTGTCTGTTTGCTTTACTTGCAGTGCCCTTTGCTGTGCAGAAGCTTTTTAGCTTGATCAGAACCAGTAATATGTTTTTGGTGTTGTTTCAATCGTCAGGGGGGTCCTCCTCATAAAATATTTTCCCAGGCTAATATCTTCAAGCATTTTCCCTGCACTGTCTTTTAGTATTTTTATAGTTTCATGTCTTAAACTTACATCTTTTATCCAATGAGGTTCAATTTCTGTTAGTGGTGAGAGGTCTGGGTCCAGTTTTAGTCTTCTACAGGTCACTAGCCAATTCTCCCCCCACCATTTATTAAATAGGGAATCTATTCCCCAGTGTATGTGTTTTTGTTAGGTTATCAGAGTTCAAATGACTATCTGTGGCTGGGTTCATCTCTAGATTCTGTATTCTGTTCCATATATCTACATCTCTATTTTTGTGCTAGTTTCATGTTGTTTCAATCACTATAGATTTGTAGTATAATCTGAAGTCTGATAACATGATGCCTCCTGGTTTGTTTTTATTTCTAAATAATGTATTGGCTATTCAAGGTATATCTGATTCCATATAGAATGAAGTACTATTTTTTCATGTTCTTTAAAGTATAACATTGGTGCTTTGGTAGGGACTGCTTTAAGTCTGCAGATTGCTTTGGGTAGTATGGACATTTTAACAATGTTGATTCTTCCCAGCTATGAGCATGGTATGTTTTTTCATTAGTTAACATCTTCAGCTATTTCTTTTCTCAGAGTTTCATAATTCTCATTATAGAGATCTTTCATGTCCTTTGTTAGATAAATTCCCAGGTATTTCATCTTGTTTGGCATAAATGTAAACGAAATAGAATCCTTGACTATATTTTTGGCTTAACTATTGCTGGAAAAAGCTACTGATTTGTAAGTATTGATTTTTGTATCCTGAGACACTGCTGTAGTCCTTGATTATTTCTAAGAGCTTTGTAGTTGAGTCCCTCGGGTTTTCGTGTCATCCATGAAGAGTGAGATTTTGATCTCTGACCTCTTTTGAATACCCTCGACCCCCTTCTCTTGCCTGATTATGATGGTTAGAACTTCCATTACTATGTTGAATAGCAGTGGTGACAATGGGGCATCCATGTCTAGTTCCACATCTGAGTGGAAATGTTTTCAATTTTATTCCATTTAATAGGATATTGACTGTGGGTTTGTTTTTCAAAGGTCCAGTGTGTATTTTTAATCCTTTCAACATTATGGAAGTTAGATTTTGTTTGTTAAATTCTGGGTGAGTTTACTTTGGTGGTAGACTCTTGTGCTGGTCATTATAGAAAATGGGTCTGAGTATTTCCTGGAGAGCTGGTTATGGCAAATTTCCTCAACATGTTTATGTCAGTAGAGCATTTGATTTTTCCATCACAAATTAAACTCAGTTTGGCTGGATACAGCATCCTGGGCTGAAAGTTGTTTGTTTTAGAAGATTGAAGATCAATGATCATACTCTTTTGACTTGAAAATTTCTGGCTAAAAGATCTGCAGTCATTCTAATATTTCTCCCTTTATAGGTAATGCTTTTCTTGCATCTGGCTGCTTGTATGATTTTCTCCTTCATATTAACTTTGGCAAAGTTAATCACAATGTGTCTAGGAGATGCTTTATTTGGATTGACTCTTATTGGAGTTCTAAAACTATCTATTATCTGAATTTCTGTATTTCTTGCAATGGGAAATTCTCCTCCATAATATCTTGGAGTAGAGCGTCTGTGCCTTTAGGACCATCTTTGTCTCCTTTAGGAATTCCTATTAGTCAGATGTTTAATCTTTTGGAATGATCCCAAAACTCTCTCAGGGAAAGTTCTGTTTTCTATTTTATTGCCTCTTTGAATGCTTGAGGTCTTTCAAAAGCCTTGTCTTCAATTTCTTAGATCCTTTCTTCTACCTGCTCAACTCTATGACTGAGGGATTCTACTGTGTTTGGAAGCTCCTTGAATAACTTTTTCACTTTCTTGAGCTCTGCTGTATCTTTTCTCATTATGTCCATATCCTTGGTGACTCTGTCTTTGAATTCATTAATTTCTTTTCTTTGCTTTCTTTCTTTCTTTCACTTTCTTTTCTTTCTTTCTCTTTTTTTTTGAGGCAGAGTCTCACATTGTTATCCTTGGTAGAGTGCCATGGCATCACAGCTCACAGCAACCTCAAACTCTTGGGCCTAAGTGATTCTCTTGCTTCAGCCTCCTGAGTAGCTGGGACTACAGGTGCCCACCACAACACTGGACTATTTTTAGAGATGAGGTCTTACTCTGGCTCAGGCTAGTCTTGAACCTGTGAGCTCAGGCAATCCATCCAACTCAGCCTCCCAAGTGCTAGGATTATAGGTGTGAGCCATTGTGCCCAGCCCTGAATTCATTACTTTCTGGAGATGACCTTTTTTTTTTTTTTTTTTTGAGACAGAGTCTCAAGCTTTCACCCTGGATAGAATGCTATGGCATCATAGCTCACGGCAACCTCCAGCCCTTGGGCTCAAGCAATCATCTTGCCTCAGTAGAGAAGGGGTCTCACTTTTGCTCAGGTTGGTCCCGAACTCCTGAGCTCAAGAAATACACCAACCTCGGCCTCCCAGAGTGCTAAGATTACAGGCTTCTTGAGACCACTTTTGAACTGCTCTTTGCATTTCTATTTCCATCTTTTCCACTATTTTATTCATCTTATTTGCCATCCATATTCTGAATTCTATTTCTAACAATTCAGCCATTTGTCTATGAATGTCATCTTCTGTTCTATCTACTTTGTCATTCCTTGGGGGAGTTGATCTACTCTGATTATTCATGTTGTCAGAGTTCTTCCAGTGGTTCTGCCCCATAAGTATTTCCCACAATTTGGCAATTAAAACTGGTAGGGTGACATTGGCTTGGGGGCCCCAGGAAATAGAGTTAACAAGCCCTTAACCAATGAGCTGGGGCTTGTGACTTGTGATTGTGGCTTTTTCCCTGCAGCCTTACAAAGGTTCCTTTCAGAGCTGGTTAACTCCTTACAGTGGAATTAACCAGCCCTTTACCAATGAACTGGGGCTTGTTGCTTGTGATTATGGCTTTTCTCCTACAGCCTTATAAAGGTTCCTCAGAGACTCTGAGGACCTGCTTGGTGAGATAGCACAAACTGGCTCTGTCTCGAAGTCAGCCAGCCTCTATCCCATCCTACCTAGTTGTGGTATTAGGCTGAAATCTCAGCTGGGGAGTGATACAAGCAACTCCAGTGCCCCACCCCCACCAGCGACAGTTGGAGAAGGAGAATCAGTCCTTTCTCACTACAAAACAACCACCGCTCAACCTTGGAGGGTTCCCAGGTGGAGGTTGAGAGTTCTAATCAGATTGTCCTGGGCAATACAATCACTGCTCAACAGTGGAATTCAAAGGGTCTCCAGCAGCTCAATAGTAGAAATCCACAGGCGGTTCCATCCTGCAAATCTGACGCGATGGAACCTGGTCCCCTCCAGTGAGCCACCAAGTTAGAAAACATTGCCCACCAAAGTCAGAGCAGAGGCATCAGTGCCTCCACCCAACCACGCACCGTCATGGTGCTTATCTCTTTCCCGTGTGTCCCTCTTTTCCTGTACTCCCCTGCTTCCACTTGAGTCTCTGTTTCCACACTGCTGTTCAGTGGCCCACACAATGCCCAGGCTTCTTATGGAATTGCCAAACACTCTGAGCTCTGCACGGGGAAGACCTTCAGACCACCAGGTGAGGGGGGGAAGGGTGGACTGGGAGTGCAGAGTTGCGGGAAAAATATTTGTTCAATTTATGCTGGTCAGGATGATACCTAGGCTTACAAGTGGGACCTTGTTAGAGAAGGACACCCAGTGTTTAGTTGCTCTCTCCCATGGGGTAAATGAGAGGTCTTTTTTTCCCTGCTCACTTGCAGAGAGCCACAGCAAGGGGAATGGAAGTGGAGTTAACTAGCCCTTTACCAATGAGCTGGGGCTTGTGATTGTGGCTTTTCTCCTTTCTCTCACCCCCTTGGCCATGGGCTTTGTACCTGGAATTTGTTTTTTTGGATCCTGTTTCTTGGAGTTGCAGCTTGCCTCAGCAGAGATGATGTGCACTTGTCTATCTTCTTTCTTAGCTCAGGTGCCCACCTTTGGCTTCACTTAGTCTACTTCTGTCCAGTCTACTTCTATCTCTTCCTCTGGACAGGAGCCTCTGGCAAAAGCTGCCTCTAGTTGGCTGTCTTCCTTCCTCCTCCAAATAGGCTTTAATTGTCAGAATGTCATCATCATTATGTGGTTTCAACTCTATGCAGATGCTGGAGTATGAGCCACAAAGATGGTATAAAAATAAAGCTCTAATATCCATACCTTTAAAATGGATTAGTTATTTATGTTTTCACAATTGTGAAAACCTACAATGCCTTGAAAACATGTTTCTTACCCCCCTTACAGGTGTCTCTTTGGAAAGATGTGTTTCTATTGATGAGAAAGTCAACTCTTTGTAATTCTTTTCTGTCTCTCCAATGGTGGGAGAGTTTGCTTCATAACCTCCTCTGCCATAAACAAACAAACAAACAAACAAAAAACCCAGAGAAATATTATCTTCTTCAATTCCTGAACACTTTCTTTTCTCAGTGAAGTGGGATCTATTTGTAGCATAGGAGCTTAAGAGGCAAAGCAGATGCACAGTGAACGTCATGATAAAGACCACTAATATCTTAAATATACATGCAAAACCATAGATGCCATGTATTTTGCAAACATAGTTTCTAATCCTTACAACCATCTTAAGAGAGATGTAGTCAATTTAATTTTACAGATGAAGAAACTAAGGCACAGAGAAGTTAACTAACATGGGCAAGGCTATCTTTCTAGGAATGTGGAGTTGGGAATTTAAACCCAGGTCATTGAATGAAGAGGTATGGTCCCTAAATCACTGCATTGAGGAGAGGTTGATAGCACTGAATCAAGAGAAGGAATGGCTATAGTGGGCTGTTTCCCAGCCATGATGTCCCAGAAGTGGTGAGATGTCCTGGAGATCCTCATTGTTCTTTAATTAAAATGAAGACAGTTATTGTATCTACATTAGCTGTTACATAAATACAGTTTGGGAGGATGATATTTGTTAATATCTAATGATCCTGGTAAGACTGAAGGGCACTTGGGTATCCCTTGGACCTAGCCCAAGATCTAACACACGACTTAGTAAATAATGAATATTTTGAGAATGTAAGAAACGATAGGTGAGTACTCTTTATTTTATATACTTCATCTCTTTCCATTGTATGCAAAAAATAGTGAAGGCCCAAATGAATGGATAAATGTGTAATCCTGAATTTCAACTAATACAACCTGGCATATTTCCCTCTATTTCAAGCTGAAAACTGGTTAGAATGTGGATGAGTAGGAAATATAAATTAGAAACTGAATGAAGACATAGAAGAGAAAGAGGAATAAAAACGTATAGTCTTAGTTTGTCTTCTGCTGCCATAACAGAATACTACTCATTTATAAGGAACAGTTTATTAGGCACATGGTTCTTAAGGCTGGGAAGTCCAGGAGCCCAGCACTGGCTTCTGGTGAGAGTCATCCTATGGTGGAAGAGGGAATGCAGAAGCAAATATGAGAAACATAAAAGAAAAAAAAAATGGGGTGGAACTTATCCTTTTACCTGGAGCCCACACCTGTGCTAACTCACTCTTGTGATATTAATCCATTCATGAAGGTATAGCTCTTATGACCTAATCACCTCTTAGCATGATTACATAAACTGACATGTAAAAATATTTTAAATCTTCAGCATATACTATTGCTTTTTTTTTTTTTTTCCAAGAAAGCATATATTAGCTTGTTGGGTTTTTAAAAGCAGACCATTTGATATTCCATGTTTGACTATTTATTTCTTTTGATTCTTTCCAGTATTTTATGACAGAGACAAATAAATACATTTTTGAGTTATTCTAAAGATTTATTAGGCTTCTTACAATATATCTTTATCTTTTTAATTATGGAACATTTGTTATGTCTTGGATCATTCCTAATGATTCATTTAGACCTGAAAAATCTCTTCCATGTTGCCAAAAAGTGTAGTCTTATTAATTTGGAGGAATTTCATGACCTACCTGCATTTAGGTGTCATGTATAATTTAGAAAGATACTTGAAATAAGGTACCCCAATCCCCCCAGATGGCTATCTACTTAGTCACACATCATCCTGGGCAGCAGCACATTGTTATACAATTGAAAGGATGGAGATGGGAATCTTTGGTTACTTGACACAAATGGGAGTTCTAACACCAAGTGTTCTCATTGCCAGTTTGTTTCCCTGTGATCCCAGTTAGATGGTAACAGCTGAAGATAGAGAATCCTCTTTCTTGTCCATTATGGCACATAGAAATCCTCTTTATTGTCCATTATGGTACCCCAGTACCTAGCACTGACACAGAGTAGACACACTCTATAAACATTTGTTGAATGAAAGAATAAAAAGATGAGGAAATGAAGAAATATTAGCCTTTCCAACCACTCATCTTGCTTCCATTTGGTGAAGAAGAAGAGCCAGCTGGCTATGAGTTTGGTTAGGTTTACGTTCAACTTCCCAATGACAATTTTGCACTCTTAGCAACATTATAAATTCAAATAGTTAATTTTGTAAGCGTTTCAGAAATCAAGTTGAAGGTTGCACATTCCCTGTGAAAAAAGGTGTATTAATCAAATTAAACATATAAATAAAATTGCTGGAAAAAAGTTTGATTTAAGGGAAAAAAATACCTACCAAGCATTATTAAGTTGTTTTTTTTTTTTTGAGACAGAATCTTATTATGTTGCCCTCTGTAGAGTGCCATGATGTCTCAGCTCATAGCAACTTCAAACTCTTGGGCTTAAATGAATCTCTTGCCTTGGCCTCCCAAGTAACTGGGACTACAGGTGCCTGCCACAACACCCTGCTGTTTGTTGTTGCTGTCATTGTTGTTTAGCAGACCCGGGCCGGGTTCGAACCCACCAACTTTGGTGTATGTGGCTGGTGCCGTAACCACTGTGCTACGGGCACCAAGCCATTATTAAGTTCTTTAAAGGTATCTGCTTCTACTCAAACTGCTGACCATATTCTTATAATAAAAATTGATAGTTTATTGTAGAAAATACTCTCACAAGAAATATGTAAAAAAGACTCATTATATTTAAAACACTTGGTACATAGGTGCTCAAAGTATGTTAACCTGATAAGTTAAAAATATCACATTATTGTTTGAATTGTTGTTCTTTAAGATTTGTGACAAAACTTGAGCATCTTTTCATGTTATTAACTGTGCATTTTTTTACTCTGAGCTATCTTTCTATGTCTTTTGCCCTTATTAAAAATGGGCTCTTCATATTTTTAATTGTTTTATGAAAGCTTAATCTTTTGTCCTTAAAATTGACATTTTTCCAGTTCAGCATTTGTCTTTTGGCATTGTTTGTGTGTTTGTGTGTTTTTGCCAACTGAATAATATTATTCTATACTTTAAAAATTCTTCCAGTATAATATTATAAAAATAATTATGGTTTTATTTAGTTCTATTTATAGTTGAATTTATATACATTTATATCTTCACTCCATTAATTTTTATAATAAGAAATTATGTAGAAATATAGCTTTATAATTTTCCAAAGGGCTATCTAGGTATCCTAAAACTTTTTATTGTAAACATGACTGGAAACCCCAACTTCATTGAAGTTACCCGTAAATTGGTGGATATTTTTGAGTTCTTTCCACTGAGCTCTCTATTGTTGAAAACCACAATTATAGTTGGTTAATCCACACTTGGTTCGCCCTGCGCAGAATTTTCTTTGCTATTCTCATATGTTTATTTTTCAGACAAACTTTACAGTCATTTTGCAAGTTCCCCTGAACTTGCAATTTTGATTAGGGTTTTTCTTTCTTTTATTTTTTTTATTAAATCATAGCTATGCATATTGATGCAATCATGGGGTACAATGTGCTGGTTTCATATACAATGTGAAATATTTTCATCAAACTGGTTAACATAGCCTTCATGGCATTTTCTTAGTTATTGTGTTAAGACATTTATATTCTGCATTTAGTAAGTTTCACCTCTATGCTTCTGAGATACACCGTAGGTATGATCCCACCAATTATCCTCCCTCCACCCATCATCCCCCCTTCCCTCCCCTCCCCTTCCCTCCTTTACCTGTCCCCATATTCTTATGCTATAATTGGGTTATAGCCTTCATATGAAAACTATAAATTAGTTTCATAGTAGGGCTGAGTACATTGGATACTTTTTCTTCTATTCTTAAGATACTTTGCTAAGAAGAATATGTTCCAGCTCCATCCATGTAAACATGAAAAAATAAAAAATTCAAAAAACCGCCAAAGATTGAAATATAGTTTTAAAACTGGAAAAAAATAAAAAAAAATAAATATTACAGGCAAAGGAGGAGGAACAAGTGACTTGTGTGTGTGCAGGTGCCTGTCTGGAGGTTCCTGCTGCCACCGCTCGCTGGTGGCTTTTCTGGGGAGGGGTAGAGCCCCACACAGGGCAGTGTGAAGGACATGTTTGTGTTGGGGGAATGTGCAGAACCGGATGAGGAGGCAAAGCCTGAGTGGGGCTGAGCTTGCAGAGTGGGGTTTGTTGTGGTGGGTTGTATGTGTCCACCTTAGCTCTGCCCCAGTGCCTGCCATCGCTGTATCACTTGCTGAGCAGCCTGGGGAGCCCTTGGCTGGGCTAGGGGAAGGTGGATGGGAGGGTCTGACAGGTGACTCCCCTGGCTTGCTGCCTACTCTTAAGTTGGTGCTGAGGAGACTAGGGGGGAGGCCAGCTGTCCCTTCCCTGGGAGCCCGGCTGTGGGACAGAAAGAGCGTCCTCCCAGCCCACAGTCACAGCTTTCCTTTTTCTTCCCAGCAGGCGTTTATTAGAGCCATCCCTGCTGCTAGCCTGAACTCCTCCCCCAGCCCCAGATGTCTGTTTGGGGAGGGTAAGGACCAATTTAATCCACCAACAGGATGATTAGCCCCTGCGTAATTGAGAATTTGAGAATTTGTTTTATTGCTATTGTCATCATTAGAAATAACAGCATGCCCTCATTGTAAAAGAGGTCAATGTGACTAATATTTAATGGATGAAATAAAGCACAGCCTCCTGGATCTAGTTTATGGGAGATTTCACTAAACAGTTCAATACGTTTTTACTGGGACCTACAGCCTGCAGTGCCTCGGCCTGGGGGATCTGATTAAGTGTAGAAGTTGGCAGCGGTCTTCGGAGCCCTCGGGGGTTTAGTGCCCCATGAGCTGTGATCTGCTGGCTAGTTCTGTGGTAGAGGAGCCTAAGTTCACATGGCCACTGGGTTGTCTGTGTGTTTGGTTTGTTTGTCTTAAAATAAGTTTTCAGCAGGAGAGAGGTTGGGGAAAATCATTTCAGACTGAAATTATTTGCACGTCCATGCAGGCTGCCTCTGAGAGAGAGAAAAGGCTGAAGGGTCTTTGGCCTATTTGCCCCTTCAGCCTCCGGAGACAGGAAACAGAGCTGGTTTTGTCTAAAGGCTGAACTCAGAGTTACCGTGGGGGTATGCTTAAACGAAGGCCCCCAGGAAGGAGTCTGTTTCTGATGAAACTGAGAGTCAGGAAGCCCCAGCAGTGAGGTGGCCCCCGAGGGGACTAAGCAGCTGGCAGGCCCTTGGGAGCAGATCGACCCAGTGCCTCCTTCCGTGGCTCTGGGCAGACATGTGTTTGGGGAGGCAGCCTCCCGCACCTACCCAGGCGCTCCCCTGAGCCCACTGCAATTAGGATGAAGCTTGGGCGTGTGGTGGGTGAGGCCCAGGCTGCCCTGCCATGTTCGGTTTTCTTTAGGGCTCACATTTCATTTCTTTTCTTCCTTTCAGGGAGGGACTGGTGCTTTTTGTCTTCCTTGGGGGGTCCCAGTCTTAATGCAGGTTGAAGGCTAGAGCTGGCTGATTGGTCAATGGGCTCCTGTCAAGCCCCTCCCCTGCCCACCTGCACCCTGCTGCCCAGTAGGTCCAGTGCTAGACCTGTTGACTCTGAGAGTCCCAGGAGTTGGCTCCCAGCAGTCAGTGTCTTAGCAAGCCCTTTAGGTAATCCTGACAAACTTTAAAGTTGGTGAGTCCCCCATAGCTGCTGGACAGCAGCACTGACAGTGCTTCCCTGGCAGGCAGCTTCCTGTGCCAGCCAGTCCACAGGAAGTGCCTTTGGTGAGTTCTCAGAGAACCAAACACAAAGAGGAAAAACTTGATTCCCTTTATTCCCAGCAGCCAGCACACTCTAGGGCCTCCCCTATGTAGGGATAAACCTCTCTACATTACACAGCCCCACAGAAGAAGCACTCAGTTCCTCCATGTATATTGCAAGGGACAGACTTAAGTTTCTGAGAAAACTTTAGTTACTGTCAAGGTTGGGATTCGAGCTGCCTAGAAGCAGGAGCCCCTCCTCATGGGTAGGCAGTCCAGGGAGGTTGTCTTTTGAGGTCCAGTCTCTGTGGTATTTGATGAGCCTCAGCCCCATTAACATCATGTAAAATCTGGGTTTAGCTCAAGGGACCCAAAGCACTGGGACTTTCTGCAGGCCCTAAGTCAGACAGAGAGGCAGCTCATTGCACCTGCATGCTGGCTGCCCAACTGCTGTGTAGCCATCTTGATGAGTACCCATTTTCCTGTCTTCTTACCTCTTTGGGAAACTTTTATACCCAAAATGTAGGTCTCAGAAGTAGGTGGCAGTTTAAGTTCACGGTTTTCCATAGTACCTTCTTCAACTCAACTTCCTCTCACTGAATCAGTAACCAGTCCCCTGTCTCCTATGAGGCCATCACAAAACTTTACCACCACAGCCCAGGCTGGACAAAATGACTTCCTACTTCACACTGTGGGTCCCTTTTTAGGCCGGATGGTACATGTAATTCCAGCCTGTCATCACTATTAAATTCTAGTAAAGATAAAAGTGTTTCATTTCAGAAAGGGGGAGGGCTCATATCTCAGACCTGTAATCTCTGCACAGGTCAGCTTTCCACCTGCCGCTCACTGCACAGACTTCTCAGGTAGCAGTACCCTAATTGTGTGTTCTCTTTCTCCCAACCCTCCCTTGTCTGTCTGTCTCTTACCCCTCCCCCCTGCAAACCCCTATTTCTGGATGTTTGGAAACTACAGGAATCTGTTTGGAAATAAGATCAAGTCCGTGGCAAAGCGAGCATTCTCCGGGCTGGAAGGCCTGGAGCACCTGTGAGTATCTTGCCAGACCCTGCCTAATATGCAGGCTGCCAAGTGTGACGGCTGGGGAAGTCTGCTAGCAATTTAATCGCATCTTTGTAAACCGAGAAACATGCTATTTGGAAAGGCCAGCTGCTTCCTCCTCATTATAAGTCAGCTTCAACTTTGGCCTTTATTTTGCCTATGCCAGGAACAGTTACAGAACATATGGCCACTTGGTGTGTTCCCAATTAGTACAACTGGTATGTGTATAAATACCTTCCATCCTCTCACCATACAGCCTCCCCACTGCACTGGCTCCTTCTTGGGGCCCTGGGCTATGGCCACTTCCATAGGGCGCTTCATCCTGCCTGAGCCTGATAGCCACACAATAGCAGCCAGACAGTCCACACGTGGACTCCACAGGAGCTTTCCTTCTGGTGTGGTTGCTCCTGAGACCCTGGGACGAAGGGGACACAGCCACCCCCGAGACATACATGCTGTTACCTGCTGGGCAGATGCCTCTAGTATGTGATTCGTAATTTATTTCCTCTTTGGATCAAGTTTGACCTTAATTCTGTTGTGAAGATTTTGTGTGTTGATGTGCAGAGTGGGCCTCAACTTGCTTTGATGCTGCCCTTAAGACTGGCTTGGTTCCAGAGGTGTCCTGGGCTTGTGTCAACATGTATGAATGACAGCCATCTGCAGTGGAGTTCGGACCCATGGCTGGCTAGGGAGCATGGGTCATCTGGGAAAGCAGTGCTGTCCAGGGTTGGACCTATGGTTTTCTTTGTGTGAGTAACGTGCTCTGTTTCAGGAACCTTGGAGAGAATGCAATCAGGTCTGTCCAGTTTGATGCCTTTGTGAAGATGAAGAATCTTAAGGAGCTGTAAGTACTTGGCTTCTGTGGCTCTAACATGAGTGGAGACTTTAAGAAACAACTTGTAATTGCTTTATTCTCACTTTAGGTAAGGCCCGTGATCATTTATAGTACCTATTTAAGTGTTGTCCTTACAATAAGTGGGGCTTATTCTGGTTCAGGAGTTAGCAAACATCTTCTTAAAGGGCCGAACGGTAAACATTTTGGACTTTGTAGGTCACAGTGTCTCTGTCTTGACTACTCAGCTGTGTTGCTATAGCGGGAAGCAACCATAAATAATAAATAAGTGGGTGGGGCTGCGTGACTATAGTTCATATTGACAAAAGCAGGTCATTTGCCAACTACTGTTCTAGGTAGATAATGTGAAATAAAGTCTCTTTTATGAAGTGGATAATTACCCATTTAATTATGTTAAGGACAAGTTTTCATTTTGCCTAAAGTGAAGGCCCTCCATTGGTGAAGAGCTGGCAGGCTGTGAGTGGGGGGTAGAGATATCAGCAGGTGCTCATTGGCATGGGGGTGCCCAGCCCACACCTCTGCAAGGCCCCCGGAAAGGGTCACAGGTAATGGCACCACCATGGACGTTAACCATGGGCTCTTGGGTGACAAGGTTGGAAGAGCCTACCAATCTGCTGGTCCCTGGCAGAGAAGCTAGTCCAGGTGTGCAGGTCGCAACACCCATGTTTCCTTTCTTTTTCCTGGACAAGAATCTGAGTCTATAGCCAGTAAGTTTTAGCTTTTATTGGTTCCCTGATGGTATAGCTAGGTTTTTAGAGGTGCTGACAAAATGGCAGATTCCAGAGGATGGTCTTTGCTTGCTGACCTCATCCCCATGCTGAGGCCACTCCTGGTGGACCCTCGGCAGGGAGCGTAGGAATGGGGAAATGGGGTGCAGTCCCTGTAGCTCTTTCAGCCCCAGCAGTTCGGCTTTTGTCTATCTGGGTAAGATGTACTAACAAGAAGGGATTCCATGGCTGCCCTTCCAGGGAAGAGAGGAAACAATTCTAGACCACTTGAGAAGGCTCGATGGAGGGGATGGATATGTGATAAAATAGAGTAAAACATAAATTGTAAAAGACAAGTGGTGGGTTTGTGGGTGTCCCATAGAGTTCTTTTAACTTTTCTGACTTTGAAACCTTCAAATACAATGTTGGGAGTAAAAAATATCTGATTCAATAGGCAGAAGGTATTTTGAGGGATGGAGGGGGAGAAAGATTTTCTTTATGGCCTCTTATGAGACTGTTTCTACTTAGGAAGAACTGGACCCTTGCAGAAGCTTGGGCCTCCCCCAGTGTGCCTCTGCATGGTTCTAGAGGCTCAGTCTCAGTCCCCTGCCTGGGTTTCCCATCAGCCTCGGGGTGTACCCAGCTGGGGTTGGCCCTGGGCCCAGTCCTCAGGTGGGAGAAATGGTTAATTTCACTTGGTCATTTTCTTCTCCCCATCGGATCAAGGCAGGTTGTGCTGTGCACTTAGTCATCATCTGGGTAACTTTCCACAGGCAATGATTAGAAACACACTTTGAGTTGAAAAAATAACCATGTGAGCCAGCGAAGATTGGGATGGCTGGAGACACAAGCCACGGAGGGCAGTACCTGTCAGCTGTTGACGAGGCTGTGCTTTCTGTGTTGACCGAAGAGTAGCAGGAGTGTGTGTAGGGCGGGGCTGCCCATAGCCCCGCTGTCAAGTCTGCCCCCTTGGCCTTTGTCTCTATAGTAATAACATGTGCGTTGGGAGTGGTCAGGGT
Source organism: Perodicticus potto (assembly GCA_963574655.1). Taxonomy (NCBI): domain Eukaryota; kingdom Metazoa; phylum Chordata; class Mammalia; order Primates; family Lorisidae; genus Perodicticus; species Perodicticus potto. The sequence goes on from CAUYRH010057280.1 coordinate 22,918, forward strand.
TCAGTGCCTTCACTGCTGTCAGGCCCCAGTCCCTCCTATCTGTCCTTTTCTCTCTACTCCAAGTACTCACCATCTTTCTGGGGTCTGGTATCCTCTCTAAGGTGGGTGTCATCATGGAGGGGGCAAGAAATCCTCAAAGGCGTGAGGCCCAACCAATCCTCTGAATGTGCACTATGAGGCTTACCCCTTTCCACACATATCTGATCAAGGATAAAAGTCAAATTGGTTTTCCCCAGTTTGTTCCTGTGGCTTAAGTTATGTCCCTGGTTTCTACATTAAGTGCATAAAGTCTCAACAGTGGTGCCAACAGCTTCCTCTGAGTGTTTGTATATGATGCCCAGGTAGTCCTGCTTGACAACATGGAACCACCCTCTTTTTTTTTTTTTTTAATTTATTTTTTTAAATTACATCACAACTGTGTACATTGATGCATTTATGGGGTACAGCGTACTGATTTGATATACAATGTGAAATGCTTACATTGAACTGATTAACACATCCATCACCTCACTTACTTATTTGTTGTGGTACGACAGTCTTTTCTTAATATTTTGAAATGTACCATTGCATCATGCACATGAGGTGAGGTTCCCCCAAATACCCTCCCTCCCCCTCTCCCCTCCCCTCTCTCTCCCCTCTTCCCTTCTACTTTCTGGACTATAGTTATGTTTTACCATTCATATGAATGTGTAGGTGATTATATATTGATTTCATCATAGTATTGAGTATATTAGATACTTTTTTCCCCCATTTTTGAGATACTTTACTAAGAAGTGTATGTTCTAGCTCCATCCAGGTAAACATAAAAGATGTGATGTCTCGATCTTTTTTATGGCTGCATAGTATTCCATGGTGTACATATATCACAATTTGTTGATCCATTTCTGGGTTGATGGGCACTTGGGCTGTTTCCATGTCTCGGCAAATATGAATTGGGCTGCATTAAACATTCTGGTGCAAATGTCTTTGTTGTAAAATGATTTTTGATCATCTGGGTATATACCTAGTAGAGGAATTGCAGGAACGAAAGTAGGTCTATTTTTAGTTCCTTGAATATTCTCCAATCTTCTTTCCAAAGAGGTTGTATTAGCTTGCACTACCACCGGCAGTGTAGAAGTGTTCCCTTCTCTCTGCATCCATGTCAGAAATAACTTCTTGATAGGGAGCTGGAGGTGCTCTGACAGTGGGAAGCTGATGAGTCCCTGGTGCCTGGAACATCCTACCCAGCCACCTCACAGACTTCCTTCCTGGGAAGCTCCCCTCCCTGTGTGTTGCTTTGGAATTGGCTGTTTTCTCCTGATTAGCCATAAGGGTGCTTCTGCCACCTGCTGTAACTCAACAGGATAGCCCTCCAGATATCTCTCAGCAGAACACTACCTGCCCATTAAATAAAAATACACAAATCTCATGTTCATTGTAAGGTCTATTACAGGTCAGCATTCCAGTTAGAACTGTTTTGAAGTAAGTTAGTTCAGTCTTTGGAAAATCATTTTCCAAAATTATTTCAGTAAGATGCTCGAATCATCTGGGAATAGGGAGAGGAGGAATAGGAGGGAAGAGATTTTACCTAATGTAGTCAGCCATGGGTATCTGGCTTAAATTTCATTCTTTGCTGTTCACTAGTTTGACAGCTTCTCTGCTCATTAAAAGGTCAGAGTGAAATAGAAGAAAACAAGAAGTTAGTCCATTGGGCAGCTTTGTTGATATATGAAGAAAGTGGTGAGTGTAGGAGGTGGCTATTGCCATGCGTGATGGTTTTGTCACATTTCTAAGCATATCTGCACCCTCTCTGTGTCACTGCATATCAGAGACACTTTGTTACAGGGAAGTCTTGGGGTCTCCCTCACCATGTTCTGGCTGTCACTCTTCAGCTCAGAGCCTAGAGGTCTTCCAGGAACAGGGCAGCTAGACTCTGGTTGACTTATCGTCAAGTGACTCCTCAGGAAGGAATGTCCACTGAGATGGTGATTTGGATTTCTGTTTAAAAGCTTATCCTCAGTTGCTGAGAAATGAAAAAGAAAATATTGTCTGTTTTGGTTGGAGCCTCACAAAACCAAAGTTGTGCATTCTCATGCTCCCTGGGCAGTGGCAGTTAACTAACAAGCACTATTTAAGGAGCAGAGCTGAATTCTACTGGTCTTCTGAACAAGGCTGGTGCCGAGATAAACACAACAAGCAAGAGGGCAGCCTATTGGTGAGGCTTACATTTGGAAATAAGAAAACATACAGCTTTGCCAATCGAAATGTAATAGCCGTATAGGAAAAGAGCCCTTTTCAGAACTTCTTAAAGAAATTAAATACAAGCTGAGTTTGGAAGCTCTAAGTAGCTTATTGGGAAAGTGGGGAAAACCAGAGAAGGATGGGACAGTGGCTGCTTACCAATGCTGGATGTATCAGAGGCCAGGAAAGGTTATAGGTTCCCAGTCATGTAGGAACAAGTATCTGTCTTAGAACTTGGGGAAACTCCAGGTTTCTGCTACTCGAGATGTGGTCCTTGTGGTCCACCTGGCAGCTTGTTAGACATGAAGAATCTTGGGTTCCCTCAGTGAGAAACTGCATTTTATCAAAATCTCCAGGTGGGTTATGTGGTTATATGCACTGGTCTGGGTCATTAAAAAACTGTGAAAAAGATCACACACACACACACACACCCATCTTCTAGTTTGCTTTATTTTTTCTTTTCAGGCAGTCTTACTGTGTTGCCCTGGGTAGAGTGCCTGGCATCATAGCTAACAGTAGGTCAAACTCTTGGGCTCCAGCGATCCTCTTGCCTCAGCCTCCCAAGTAGCTGGGACTACAGGCATCCTCCACTAAGCCTGGCTAGTTTTTCTATTTTTAGTAGACAGGGTCTCGCTCTTGCTGAGGCTAGTCTCAAACTCCTGAACACAAGCAATCCACCTGCCTCAGCCTCCCAGAGTGCTAGGATTCCAGGCATGACCCACCATGCCCGCCCCTGCTTATTGTTGTTAACATGAGAATCTGACTGGAGGTGACTGAATCTTCAGGGTATTTAGGGAGCATATCCCTCCTTTGCAGCCCTAAACATCCATTTTTGTTTTTCTTTCAGCCATATCAGTAGTGACAGCTTCCTGTGTGATTGCCAGCTGAAGTGGCTGCCCCTGTGGTTAACAAGTAGAACACTGCAAGCCTTTGTGACAGCCACCTGTGCCCACCCAGAGTCTCTGAAGGGCCAGAGCATCTTCTCGGTATTGCCAGAGAGTTTTGTGTGTGGTAAGACGGACTTTGTGACTTTTCCTTTTCCTCACACAGGACCAGGAGGAACTCTTCATTATGGGAGTAATCCCTGCGATCAGAGTAAACCCCAGCCCGTAGTTACAAATCAGCTGCTGGATGCAATTTATTTCCCACCAAAACCACACACAGTATTCACTGTACAGTTGACTCATTATGTGGTTCTTGCAGAACATGCATTTAATCAGAAGGGAATATGAGTTGGTTCAGTTACAAATCAGAAAAATCAGTCGCAGGAAGATAATTCTGTTTCAAAAGGGCTGTGGTGCCTGGGTTTAGCTGTGAACTTAACTCAGTGTATTAAGCTGGGGTTTTAATGTGTGTTTCTTTCCAACCCCAAGAATGAAAGGTTAAATGCAGGAAGAGTGAGTCTCAGGAGAACAGTTGCTATAGAAAAAATAATCCCTTGATGTTGTCATGCACTCTTGCTGTTTCTCCAGACCACTGAAATCTGTACTTGCAACTTTAAATTCTTTCTTCCTTCTGATTATTGGAACGTACCTCTTGCCATCGTTTTGAGCAGGGGTGGTCAGGATCCAAGTTTAGTTGCACGGAAAGAACGTAGAAAATACTGAACAGCCAAACACACACACACACACACACATACACACACACGTACTAACTCGTGGTCAAGATGTGGTCAAAGAATGAGTTGAGTTTTGAGTTGATCCTGGTTTTGCTCTAAGCAGGAGGGAGGGTGGGAGTTCCAGGCCTGACTGGAGCAGCTGGGCCAGTGTGGCCCCCTCTAGTCTCCCCTGAGCCTTGGGATCTCTGCTGTGATGCTCCTCACCAGGGCTCACCTAGCGGTATGGGGATCCCTGTGGGTTACTTCTCTGTCTGACTTTTGGGCCATAGTAACAGTCAGCCTCCCCCTCCCCCCACTTCTGAGAGCAGGCTTCCAGATCTTTCTCTGGACCCAGACCACGAGGAGTCGGGAACACACTGTGAACATGGCAGCAGCCCTCCAAAGTGAGCTTTTCTTACTGATCTGTCTCATGGGGCCTTCTGAGTGGAATCTAAGGCCGCGTGGCACCACTCTAGGCACAAAACGGCTTCAATCCATTGTTCATCCAGCCCTTGACCATAAAATTATCTATAGAGCTCCCTAAAATTAAGCTTCCTGCCTTTTCTGCCCTCCTCCCTGCCTTAGGGTGGTCTTTCCCTTTAGATGAGCCATGTGGCTGTGGCTCGTTCTGGATTGAACAGTTGTTTATTTCACTCTCCCACTCCTCTGTGAAAGCTCTGTGGGAGTCTCCCACTCCTTTTTAAAGAATTGAAACATCATTTCACACAAAGTAGGATAGCTAGAGTCCAAAAGTCAGGCGGTAACAAGTGTTGGTGAGGTTAGGGAGAAGTCTGAACCCTCCCATACTGCTCAAGGAAGTACGAAATGGTACAGATACTTTGAAAAATGGTCTTGGCAGTTCTCAGTTAAACACAGAGTTATGACATGACCCAGCAATTCCATTTCTAGGTATATAAGAAAATACATAACTACATAAAAACTTCTACATGAACATTCATAGCAATGTTATTCAGAATAGCCAAAAAGAGGAACAACCCAAATACCCATCAGCTGATGAATAGTCATGAGGCCATGAAAGGAATCAAAAATCTTACAGCATGGGTGAACTTTGAGAATCTTATACTAAGTGAAAGACCTTGGTCACAGAAGATCACATATCATGTGGTTCCATTCATCTTTAATGTCCAGAATAGGGAGATCAACAGAAGTAGAAAGTAGATCAGTAATCACCTAGGGCAGGGGAGGAAAGGAGGGTAAAGTGGTAACAGCTAAAAAGTTCAAGGTTCTTTTTGAGGTGATGAAAATGTTTTCAAATTGACTGTGGTGCTGGTTGCATATATTTGTGAATAAACTAAAAAGCATTGAACTGTATATTTCATAAGGGTGAGCTGTAAATGAACTATATCTCAAAGCTGTTTTAAAAGGTAAAATTTGCATGCCATAAAACATTCACTCCTAGAATGTTCAATTCAGTGGTTTTTAGAATATTCAAAACTATTTAACTTTAGAACATTTCTGTCACCCCTGAAAAATCCCACACCTCTCCTATGCCCAGGACCCTGCAGGCACTGATCTACAGTGTGTCTTTAATGCTTTGCCTATTGTGGACATTTAATGTAAATGGAACTATACAATATGTGCTCTTGTGAAAACTGGCCTTTCGCACTTAGCATAATTTTTTTTTTTTTTTGAGATAGAGACTCACTCTGGTGTTCTGTCTAGGTACAGTGGCATCATTATAGCTCACTGCAACCTCAAACTCCTGGGCTCAAGCAGTCCTCCTATCCCAACCTCCAGAGTAGCTGGGACTATAGGCACGTGCCATGGCACTTGGCTAATTTTTTTTATTTTTAATAGAGTTGGGGTCTCATTCTTGCTCGGGCTATTCTCAAACTCCTGAGCTGAAGCAATCCTCCCATTTCATCCTCTCAGAATGCTAGGATTACAGGTGTGAACCACTGTGCCCGGCCTCCCTTTAGTGACTGTTTGCATCTAAACTATGTCTCGTCTAGATAGCGTATATCTGGGTCATGATTTTTTCCCATTATAGTAATCCTTTATTTATTTATTTGTATAGACAGAGTCTCATTTTATCACCCTCGGTAGAGTGCCGTGGCGTCACACAGCTCACAGCAACCTCCACCTCCTGGGCTTAGGCAATTCTCTTGCCTCAGCCTCCCAAGTAGCTGGGACTACAGGTGCCCGCCACAACGCCTGGCTATGTTTTTTTTTTTTTTGCAGTTTGGCCGGGGCCGGGTTTGAATCCACCTTCCTCAGTATATGGGGCTGTCACCCTACCCACTGAGCCACAGGTGCCACCCCTATAGTAATCCTTTTTTTTTTCTTTGAGACGGAATCTCACTATGTTGTCCTTGGTAGAGTGCTGTGGCAGCACAGCTTACAGCAACCTCAAACTCTTGGGCTTAAGCGATTCTCTTAACCTCAGTCTCCCAAGTAGCTGGGACCCCAGGCACCACCACAATGCCCGGCTATGTTTTGGTTGTAGTTATCATTGTTGTTTGGCAGGCCCAGGCCAGGTTTGAACCTGCAAGCTCTAGTGTATGTGGCTGGCGCCCTAGCCGCTGAGCTACAGGTGCCAAGCCAATCTTTTTTAATAGTGGTATTTAATCCACATACTTTTAATGTAGTTACTAATATGGTAGGTAGAGTTTGCTTCTACTATTTGTTCTGTGTGTTTTATCTTTTTGTTTATTTCTCCATTGCTGACCATTCTGTATTAAATAGATGTTCTGGTATACTGTTTTAATTCCCCTGTTGTTTCTTTTACTTTACATATTTTTGTTTATTTTCTTAGTGTTTGCTATGAGGATTAAAATCAGCATCTTAAAATGATCTAATTCCAATTAATAGTGATTGTGACAGTATGCAAGAAGTTTCCTCCTATTAAAATCCATTCTCATTTATCATACATATTATGTTTTAATACTGTATAATAAGCCCATAGATATTTTTATAATTATTGCTTTATGTAGTTGTTTTTTAAATCAATATAAGAGGGTTACTGTCTTTTGTACTTACCTATGTAGTTATTTTTAATGGTGTTTTATTTCTTTGTATAGATTTGAATTACTGTCTAAAGTCCTTTCAATTTAGTCATACTAAATACTCTTTTGTATTTCTAGTAGGATAGGTTTGGTAGTGATCAATTCTGTTGTTTTTTTTTTTAATCTGGGAATGTTTTAATTTCTCCTTCATCTAAGAGGGATAGTTTTGCTCAACATAGAATTCTTCATTGACATTCTTTTCTTCAGTATTTCAAATATGTCTTCCTCCTGCCTTCTGATCTCCTTGGTGTCTGGTGGGAAATCAGCTGTTAATGTTATCAGGGGTCCCCTGTGTGATGGTAGATGGGTCCCCTTTCTGCTGTTTTCAAGATTTTCTCTTTGGCATTTGACAGCTTGGGTACGATGTGTCTGGGTCTGGATCTTTACTTGGGGTTCATTATGTATGCTTCCTAGATGTGGGGATGCATCAAATTTAGGGCTTTTATTTTTTCAATATGTTTCTTTTTCTCCTTTTCCGTGGACCCCCCACTATTTCTGTTACGTTTGATGCTATCCCACAGGTCTCTGTTGATTCTGTTCATATTTCCTCCTTCTTCCCATCCTTTACCCAGGGCCTGTGTGTAGATTGTTACGCTCAGCCACAGGTGAGAAATGAGGACTCCCTTCCCCAGGGCTTTCCTGGTTTTTCACATAGCTCTGTCCGTGTGTGGCTTTCTAGATTCCCAGGAATGTGTGGGGACTTTGCAGTGTCCACTCTCAATATTGCATTCACCTGCTTTTTCTGTTTAGTTTTTTGGCCAACCTCTTGTTCCACCTGGTCCTGTCCCCTCAGACAGTTGTGCTCCTCAATAATGGCTGCTTTGTTTTGGTCACGTGTCCTGGAGAAGAGAGAGAGGTTCTCTTGCTGAGCAAACTGCATCAGGGCAAACAGATACAAATATTGTGAATGGTGCTTTCCAGGTTGCAGGTTGCTACCAGACTGCACAGTGAGTTCCCCAGGGATGGGGCTGTGGGGGCACTCCAAACATATTCTGCCTCCCGCAGTGGTTGCAAGGCTACTGTGGAGCCAGGGAGGGAGGAATGAGAATTAGGATAAAATACCACAGAGCTCGCTTTTATTACTGAGATACAGCTGTTCTCTGCATGGATTGTTGTAATCCTTGGTTTTCCAGAATTCTGAAAACATAGATTTTGACAAATATTTGTCGATGTTTTCATGGTTTTAACAGAGGGGCAGATTTTTGGAGTAAAGTTTGGAAGGTCTGTGCAGTTGTGACTGGTGGTGCCTGCCGTGTGTGTTTCATGTAAAAGCAAGCAGCTGAAGCCAAGTGTTGTCTGCTCAAGGAAACTGTTGGCTGGTTGGTTTGATAATTGAGTATGGGTGGGTTAATTTCTTTTTTGTTTTAAGGCAAGCATGAAACAAAGTTTATTGAGGAAGAGAAAGGTAGATATACAGAGTAAGAGCAAGATACAGGCTTACAGAGCAAGATACGTTCACTATAGACAGTGAACAGGCTTCCATTGCCAGGGCAAGTAGGCCTGGTAGGTTAATTTCTAATCAAATAGTGTGATTACAGACATGATCACTACTCGTGGACTGACAAGTGGAGGAAGCCAGGCATCATGGTGCAAATCTCACAGCATCTGCTGGGGCTGAGGATGCACATGGACTGGGAAAGCTCTGCTTCCTGCTCAGTGTCTGACCACTTCTTGTTATTTCGAACAGCGCTGGTACCAGGACTCCAGATGCCTTACAGTTGGCCCTTTTCTCCCCAGATGACTTCCCGAAGCCACAGATCATCACCCAGCCAGAGACTACCGTGGCTGTGGTGGGCAAGGACATCCGGTTCACGTGCTCGGCAGCCAGCAGCAGCAGTTCCCCCATGACCTTCGCTTGGAAGAAGGACAACGAAGTCCTGACCAATGCTGACATGGAGAACTTTGCCCACGTACGTGCACAGGATGGGGAGGTGATGGAATACACCACCATCCTGCACCTTCGTCAGGTTACTTTTGGACACGAGGGCCGCTACCAGTGTGTCATCACCAATCACTTTGGCTCTACCTACTCGCATAAGGCCAGGCTCACTGTGAATGGTAAGGAAGTGCCATGCGTGTTCTAAGGGCAGGACCCTGCCAAGCCACACTCCCAATTGTTCTTTGAGTTTTCCATGTAGAAATGACTGAGAGGTGACACATGCTGCTGTGGGACTCTATTGAATTATGCCATTACTTGGGTTTGTCCAGAGCAAGTTTTGCAGATTCTGAGGTTATTCTTGATGTATTTTTTGGTTTGGGTGACTTTTAAAATCCAATTATGTTCAAAGAAGTTGTAGAACTGAGCCCTGTATTTTTACCCATTGATTGTCCGTCATAAGCCAGATGTCTGGTGTTCAGATTCCAGGCGTCCCATATTCTTAGAGACGCTGCTGCTCTCGGAGCCAGAGGCCAGCAGTGTGGAGTCAGATCCCTGCCCTGCTAGAGGTTGTGGGGTGCAGGGATGCTGTCTTAAGGGACACAGTGTTTGGGGCAGGAGGCAGTGGGGGTGGTTCACAGGTTTCTTTTTTCCAGTCTTAGAGATTGTCGAGTTGGCGCTCTTTAGTTCGGCCATTTGTTGTAGGGTGTTTGGGTAGATGGCTTGGGTAGTTAACTGCTCCAACCCCAGTAACCTAATGAGATTTTCCTAATTATTAAGCCTCCAATTAAAAAGAGTTGGCTTTTGTGGTCATCCAAAGTGCTGGATCTGCTGGGAGGCACTTCTTCGCCACACTTTGGCTTGTCCTGCCGTACCCTGAGGGGATTCCTCATTGTCTTGGGAAGACTTGGGAACTGTCAGAGTAACCTGGACAGGAATGGAGGCAACGGCCTGACACACGGCTGTATGTTCCCCACTCAGGACGTGGTTTCCAGGCACAGTAAACCAGCTAGCAGGGTGCTCTCTGCCTGTGTGTGGCAGCACAGCCCCCACAATGCCTGTCCAAATGCATTTCTTCCCAAGGGAAGAGCCATCCCAGTGCTTCCCCCAGGGTGGAGGCATGCCAGCCTTCCCTCCATAACTTCATCTTGATAGAGCAGTTATCTCCTGGTAGGTAATTAAGGCAGGCAAGCTCAGACCCTAACACCTACGGGGGACCCCTGTATAGACTGATTGTCATATGAAGTACAACAAGGAAATGGTGTATAAAAAGTCTTTTCTCTGAGAGGGTTATAGCCAAGCAAGGGTATATAAGAGGGTTAGGGTTAGAAAGTGTATGTTTGTTAGTTGGTTTGTTATTTTTCATTTATTTATTTTTTTCAAGACAGAGTCTCACTCTGTGTCTCTGCATAGAGTGCCATGGTATCACAACAACTGCAAACTCCTGGGCTCAAGTAATCTTCTTGCCTCAGCCTCCCAAGTAGCTGGGACTATAGTCATCCACCACCACACCCAGCTGTTTTTTCTATTTTTAGTAGAGACAGGGTCTTGGTTTTGCTCAGGCTGGTCTCAAACTCCTGAGCTCAAGCAGTCTATGCACTTTGGTCTCCCAGAGTGCTAGGATTACAGGCACGAGGCCCCATACCTGGTCTAGGGTTAGACAGTGTTCCACTGTGGAGGGGAGAGGGTCGGTGGCTACTGAGTCATAGGGGCAGGGAGGAGTGTTTACTAGAGGATTACCGGGCTTTGTACCTGGCTGTCCCATAACCCACCCTGTATGTGTTTTCCAGTGTTGCCATCGTTCACCAAAATGCCTCATGACATTGCCATCCGGACCGGCACAATGGCCCGCCTTGAATGTGCTGCCACCGGCCACCCTAACCCCCAGATTGCCTGGCAGAAGGATGGAGGCACAGATTTCCCCGCTGCCCGTGAGCGACGCATGCATGTCATGCCAGACGACGACGTGTTTTTCATCACTGATGTGAAGATAGATGACATGGGGGTTTATAGCTGTACTGCCCAGAACTCAGCTGGCTCCATTTCAGCCAATGCCACCCTGACTGTGTTAGGTGAGCACACTGATAGACTGGGGTGGGGGCAGGGGACACTCTCTGAGATACCATATTGAGCAGCACAGTTCTCAACTGCTTTGTAGAGCCTAGCGCAGGTAAGTATAGTAGGCCGTTTCTACATCATTCGAAATTTGGGGCTACTTTCTGAAATTTTTTTTTTTTTTGCAGTTTTTGGCCAGGCCCCAGTTTGAACCTGCCACCTCCAGTATATGGGGCCAGTGCCCTATTCCTTTGAGCCATAGGTGCCACCCTCTAAAATTCTTCTTGAACAAGTAGCTACATCTCTTTAAAAAAAAATGATAGCCAATTAAGACAGTCTTCTCAGGGCTTAGATATGAAACACTCTAACAACTGCCCTCTGAACTGGGCAGGATGAGTGTGGCACTGGTTCAGAATTAGGACACAGGCCTGTCACAGGACAGTCAGGGGATAGTAGAGGAGTTTCTGTGACCAGAGATTAGTTCATTCTCCTTATTGGAGTCACCCCAGAAATGACGAGTATTCAGTCTTATGTCAGGTTTTCTGAAAACTTTGCTCTGATGGACGATTTCAGGCGGCATTTCCTTGGTGTGGCAGGTGGCCCTTTGCCTGGAAGACCAGGCAGAGCCGTAGCAGCTGAGGCACAGAGAGTGACTGAGATCTCCACCCGCTTCTTGCAGAGACCCCATCCTTGGCGGTGCCCTTGGAAGACCGTGTGGTGTCTGTGGGAGAAACAGTGGCCCTTCAGTGCAAGGCGACTGGCAGCCCCCTGCCCCGCATCACCTGGTTCAAAGGGGACCGCCCGCTGAGCCTCACAGAGCGGCACCACTTCACCCCTGGCAACCAGCTGCTCGTCGTCCAGAATGTGGTGGCGGAGGACGCGGGCCGGTACACCTGCGAGATGTCCAACACCCTGGGCACCGAGCGCGCGCACAGCCAGCTGAGCATCCTGCCCACCCCCGGCTGCAGGAAGGATGGGACCACCGTGGGGATCTTCACCATTGCCGTGGTGTGCAGCATCGTCCTGACGTCGCTGGTGTGGGTGTGCATCATCTACCAGACCCGGAGGAAGAGCGAGGAGTACAGCGTCACCAACACAGGTGGGCGCCCCTGGCAGAGCCGTGTCCTCAGGAGGAGAGAAGCGTGATGCTTGGGAATGGGACTGGGTCCAGTGGCTTTTTCAAGAGTGTCAGTATACTCAGAACTCGAGCACCTTTGGGAATATGGAGTTCTTCTAGATAGCTGGGATCCCATTAATAGGAATGCTCTCAAACACAAGTGCATGGCGGCCTCTGCTGTTTTCTCTCTCCATGGTAACTCAGAGGCATGCTAAGCGTGTGCCTCGCTGCTGAGTGGTGGAAAGTGACCTCACAGTGCTGTGCATCTGAGTCCTGTCTCCCTCCGCACCACATCCTCAATCCTGTGGGGACTCAGAGTCTGACCGCCATGCTTTCACATGGCTGGACAGTCAGGCTAAGCAGGTCCTGGGAAGGCCTGTTGCATGCACAGACGCCATGCTGTCTCTGTACAGCCTTGATGGTCACTGCCAGGGAAATCTGTTTCTGGGCCTAACAATGAATTTTTTTTCACTATGACTCTGTTTTATTGTCCTGTTTCCTTACAGATGAAACTATCGTGCCACCAGATGTTCCAAGCTACCTTTCTTCTCAGGGGACCCTATCTGACCGACAGGAAACTGTGGTCAGGACTGAGGGTGGCCATCAGGCCAACGGGCACATTGAGAGCAACGGTAAGGCTTCAGTGACAGCGCAGCAGACATCTGTTAGAAGCATCCCCAGGTGCTGGAAGTGGCCTCCACCATTTTCCTTGGGCAGGTGCCTGGCCTTAGATAGGGCAGGCTTGGTGAAGTAAAAGGCTTTTGACTAGGGGCTTCTATTGTTTTCTATAAGTTCTGTAAGGTTGTAGAATTGCAATCCCCAGGAAGTCACTGAGTTGGCTTAGTGTCTCCAAGTCCAAATAAGGTAGGATTGTCTGAAATAGCAGCTCCAAAGGACATTACAGGGCATGAAACCAACCCCTTCCTTGCACGGGGGAAGTGCCTGGGTCAGCTCTGTGTTCCAGCCTCATATTAGAACATTCTCGGCAGGTTGCACTTCTTGCCAGCAGTGGGGGATTCTGAGCCCTTGCTTAGAACCATAGAGGTTTCTCCTTTCCAGAACTTACTTTACATGGCCTCCACTGCTGAGAGGCCTGCCTGCTGGGAAGGCAGCAGTAGGAAACATGCTTGTGGGACCTCTGGGATTGCCATCACTCTAAACAATATATATATATATATTTTCTAAATCTAAAGAGTATTTTAAAAAAATGACTATTTGTCACTGCACTGGTAAGGCTTACTGTGAAATGCTAAGGCCAGGGTTTCTAAATGTGTGAGAATATCCACCACAGGTGTCTGTCCAAGAAATGTAGGCCTCTTTTCAGAGGCCGACGGTCCTGGGATTCCATGCAGGCAGCCAAAGCTCTGTGCTGGATTCGGTAAAGAGCCATGGAAGGTGACAGAGAAGGCCGATGGGACGCCTGCTCCACGTAAGATGGGTATGAGATGCTTGCTTCAAGAGGGAAACATTATTGGTCTACAGCTACCTCTGAGTTTAGTGTTAACCCAGCACAGGGAGCTCTGGCCTGGTTCTCTGTTAATTGCTGAACAGTGCATCCCCTAAGTAAATCCGTGGTGTGGTGAGCCTGACCACGGTTTTCCTAGACTTGTAAACCAAATGGAGAGTTTTAGTCAGAATCTTTTCACCAAAGCTATTTTGAGGCTAAATTTCTAACCATTCACGAGACTTTAAACACTGCATTGTACCAAACTCAAGTGAGATTTTTTTTTGCTGTGATCATAGTATGACTATTCTGAGTATGAAACTAAGTAAATCGGGAACATTTAAACACAAGGGACCTTGTTTTCCATCGACAGCTAGACGTGTGCCTAGTTCTCTCTCCGTGAGTGTCCTTTGGGGTATTTTTCTGGCTGACACACAGGGATCTCACCCTGCCTGCTGTAGGGCAGGGTGTGGGGGCAGTGCCCATTCTCATCTGGCTTTGGCTCTGTCCAGAACCCAGCGGGCCGATCGTGTGTGGTGACTGCAATGTGGATGTGGATGGTTACTCCAAGGAACAAGCCTTCTATGCCCAGCCTGTGTCCAGAGACACTACACAGCCAAGTACACTCGGCGTCCAGGAGCCCGGTCAGTATGACCAAGAACATTCTCCATATCATCAGAGCAGTGAGACTGCTGATGGGTCTTTCACCGACTATAGAGGGTCCCTGTACCCCAGTAACCATGATAGAATGCTGACGACCTTGAAGAAAAAACCAGTGGCATCTCCAGATGAAAAAGGTAACATTCACCTGTCCTCTGAGGAATCACCAGCACACGACTTTGGGAGCCACATAAATGGCCAGGCTTGGTCTAAAATGCCCTTTCTTTTCTCATAGGGGATCCTTCTTGGACTTTGGCAAGGTTGTATGAGCCAGACTCCACAGACCTACAACCTGCATCCTCATTACCTTCAGGCAACCTGGAGCTCGCGGAAGCCCCCTTGGGCTCTCCCGCCATCCCCAGTGAAGCCCAGCACTTGCTTGTTTCCAATGGCCGCCTGACCAAGGCATTTGACTCTGATCCCGAGACCACCACACTAACAGGACAGCTCCCTGAGAAACGGAAGGTGCCATTACTGTTGGCATCAAAAAGCTAGGCTTTGTCTACCTCAACTCTTGTTATACCAATCTCTATGGGGGAGAGAGAGGTAGGAGAGGCCGTGAGGAAGCTTGGGTTCAAGCGTCAGCGATCTGTATATAGTTTTAACTTCCGTGTGGAGTATCAGTCGTTCAGAGGACTTGCATCTGAAGCACAGAAACGCAAGAAGCTATTTGTGTACAAAAGGCAGAAAAAGTATTTGATACCATTGTACATAAGAGTTTTCAGAGATTTCATATATATTATATATCTTTTACAGAGGCTATTTTAATCTTTAGTGCATGGTTAACAGACAAAAATTATACAATTTTGACAACATTATTTTTCATATCAGGTTGCTGTTTAATTTTGGAGGGGGGTGGGAATAGTTCTGGTGCCTTAATGCATGGCTGGAATTTTATAGAGGCTAAAACCACGTTTGTTCCCATGAGTTGGTGGGTTAGGAAAGGCGGGAAGTCCCTGAGTTGGTGTTCCACTTCGTAGGACAACCCATAGGCTCCTCTGTGGCCCGAGACTTCGTGTGTGTTGGAAGCAACTTCACGTCAGCACTGCTTGTGTGTGGACACTCGTGCGGCAGCCTCCCCAGAGAGCCCAGAGGTGCAGACGCCATTCAACCTTGCAGGGAGTGACTTTTTCTTTTATGTGTAAGTTCTTTGAGCAGAATGAGGGTTGTTAATCCACCACAAGTAACTGGTCAGAACAATTAAGCACTGCCTTTCTTCCTCCTTTGAAGCTCATTTTATAATACAAGCAAATGTGGTCTTGTCAGTATCCTTTGATTTCTATTTGAGGCTTTTTATTAAAGTAAAGGCTGCTGGTGTTGGTACCTGTGGATTTTTTTCAATAGCGATGTTTTAGTTCTGCCAATGTGATTAATACTACATTGGCCTTGAGGGATAAAAAAGATAAAAGTTCTTACTTTCCAGGGCTATATTTCTACTGAGAATCCAGTGTAGATCTGTACATGCCAGTCCCTCACACAGAAGGAACTGGGCTTGGACTGTACAAGATTTAGCCTGTAGCCTGGGTTCTAGGTATATTTGCACTTTTGAGACCTATAGCTAACCATCTCGTGAGTGCCAATGTGTGATGTAGAAAACATTACATTGAAACAAACAAGGTCCTTAAAAATAAATCTCAGAATGCAAATTCCTTTGGCTAAAAAGCTGAAGGGGAGGTGTTGACAAAATGGTTACCTGTGTTAAATGTTACTGTCAGATGTCATCACTGTTCCAAAAGGTAAGCACATTTAGAATTGTGTTCTCAACCGTTAACTGATTGTTACTTCCACAAAATATGTGAATTTGCTGCTTCTAAGAGGCAATGTGAAAGAGGAAGTATTACTTTTATGTACAAAGTTATTTATTTATAGAAATTTTGGTACAATGTACATTGAAAACCATGTAAAATATTGAAGTGTCTAACAAATGGCATTGAAGAAGTGTCTTTAATAAAGGTTCATTTATAAAGGTTCAGTGTATGGTTGAGGTCATTCTTTACATATATTAACCAGCATCTCTTCAGCCCATTAATTCCAGAGATTTCCTTACAAATGCAGGCATTCTGCCTTTAATTATCTCTTGTCCTTAAAAAGGACAAAAAAATTTAGGCAAAGCAGAATCATACTAGTGCTCCAGGGAAGACACAACATTATTAGATGCCTGAGATTTCATTCTGAATTTTTCTACACGTGGAGCTTGTTAGTCAAGCTCTAGACTCCCAAAGTATGGTGACCTTTCCATTGCATCCCTCTCCCTAAAATGCTGAATTTACAACTCCAAGAAGCAACACTTAGCTTCCACAGTTGGCCCAGTGAAATGGAGCACAGCGGAGTGCAGTTCAGCTTCCCCGAAAGGACCCCACCCAGGCACGTGAGCTGCAACTTCTATCCTTCACATGCCACATGGGTCATCAAATACTTCTCTGTAAAATACTACAATTGTGTGTTTTTATAGGTGAAATCTGAAGGAAATTAAAACCAGCAGCCTGGTTACCCAGAAAGAATGCTTGCTATGCACCTACAGATCATTCTCTCTAAATGAAGCTCTGAACTTACACAATAGGAATTAAACCCAGGAGAGAAACACCCACATACACAACCTTTTCCCTAAGTCTCCTTTTCCTTAGCTGTTCTTTTAAAATTATAACCATCTTGCCATTGTCAGGTGGCAGGAAATGAAAGATCAGATACAGATCAATGAAAGCTCTGAGGAGCCTGGCCTCGACATTTCCAAACATATTTATTAAGGGGTTCAAAGCACCGCCATGGACGTGGTTTCTTCTCGTACCACAGACAACGTGGTCCTAGTGTCACCTCAGCAGAACTGGACGTCAGCGCAGAGGCTTGTAGCTCAGATGGGCAAACTGTTGCTCCCCAGAAAGAAAGCTCCCACAGCAGAACCCTTTCTAGAAAGTGCATGAGAGGCTGTCTCTGCTTCAAGGATGCTTTCTGCCAACCTCCAAAAGGAAGCT
>CAUYRH010057282.1:0-19062 GCA_963574655.1 Perodicticus potto
GTTCTCTTTATAGAGATCTTTCACTTCCTTCGTTAGGTAGACTCCCAAATATTTCAACTTCTTTGGCGCTACTGTGAAAGGAATGGAATCTTTGACTATTTTTTCGGCTTGGTTGTTATTAGTGTATAAAAAGGCTACTGATTTATCATATTTAAACATGTATAAATATTATTAAAATATATATAAAACAAAAAAGCCCTAACACCAGAGATATATATATATACACACCAGATATATACAGATATACCAAGATATATATATCTTATACATATTTTATATATATCTTATATATATTTAATCATATTTAAACATATATATTTATGTATGCTTAAATATTTATATATGTTTAAATATGATTATACATATTTATATATGATTAAATATGATTTATATTTATATATGTTTAAATATGATTAAAATATATATAAGATATATATATCTTGGTATATCTATATATATCTGGTATATATATATATCTTGGTACCTCTTTCTGGTGTTAGGGTTTTTTTGTTTTAAGATACTAGTACATACATAGCCGACATTGTGGCGGGTGCCTGTAGTCCCAGCTACTTGGCAGGCTAAGGCAAGAGAATCACTTAAGCCCAAGAGTTGGAGGTTGCTGTGAGCTGTGACGTCACAGCACTCTACTGAGGGCAACACAGTGAGACTCTGTCTCAAAAAAAAAAAAAACACCAAAAAGACACTAGTACAGTCTCTACAAATCTAAGAATTGGGAAATGACAGTATTATTATAGTAATACCCTAACGTTCAGGAAGATACTAATAAAATATTATTTTCATTTCTTTGGATAATGATTTCTAAGTTCCATTATTTTTCTATTATATATGTATTTTTATTTAACATTTTTTAAAATGTTCATATGGCTTGATTTCACTTTAGAAAAAAATATAGTATCTGACCATTTTTTTGGTTTCTAGCAGATTGCCAGGTTAGGAAAGTGAAGTCCATCTCTTTCAAAAAAAAAACAAACAACACATTTAAGTAACTGTATAACTATATTAATAATTTAGTACTTAACTACTACATATGCAAACCCAAAATTGATTTGTTGTTAAAAGATGGTTGCAATTCTTTTTAAGTTATTTACAAGCCACTGTCATCATTTCCTAGATTAAAATTTAAATGCCACATATATACATTGAATATTAATTCCAAGTTTGAAAGTAGAAAATTTATACTTTCAGATTCCAATTTACATTGATTAATTGGGGGGTTAGTTTCATACAAACGAGAAGATAGGTATAAATAGCATACCCTATTCCTAAGAGATTACCAACAACTGTCAGTGGAAGAAAACAATAATTCTATGAATTCTTTCATGTTTGCTTTTCTTCTTTCCTGATTCAAAAGAACAACAAAAAATAAAGACTAACAGGATCTTATCTATTTAATATATTAAAGATGAATTGTATTTAAACAAGGTTTTGTATGTGAAATAATAAATTGTTTTTCCTTATAATTTTAGAGCTATGTTCTCATTGTCTTCTATTACTGAATAATTCAGCATCTAGTAAAATTCATTTTGAAGAATTCTAAAAAAATAGACACAAATGGCCAATAAGCACAACACCAGTCATCACTGGTCATTATGGAAATGCCTATCAAAACAATGAGATACTACCTTAAAACCACTAGCATGGCTGTAATTTAAAAAAAAAACAAAAAACAAGTAATAGCACAGGTAATGAAACTGAAACCCTCAAATATTGCTGGTGAGAATATAAAATGGTATACTTTCTGGGAAAAGCTATTTGGCAGTTCCTCAGAAAATTAAGTATTAAATTACCATATGACCTAGCAATTCCAACCCAAGGCACATACCCAAATGAATTTAGAACAGGGAATCCAACAGATACTTGTATACCAATATTCACTGCAGCAATGTTCACAACAGCCACAACGTGGAAACAATCCATGTGTCCCTCAACAGACGAACCAATCGACAAAATGTGATACACACATACAATGGAATATTCAGCCATAAAATGCAATGACGTTCGTGATACATGCTACAAAATGGACGAACCCGAAAAATATGCCAAGTGAATTGATATATACATTTACAGTTATATGAAATACCTAGTATAGGAAAATTTAAAGAAACAAAGTATATTAGAGGTTACCAGGAGCTGAGATGATGAAAAGTTCCTTGTACACCAAATGAATATACGTTTAAGAATACTTTAAATGGCAATATATTTTATACATATTTTTAAAAAGTAGTATCTTTTTAGAGCAGTTTCAGGTTCACAGTAAAGGTGATAAATGTGGATTTATATGTCCCACATAGCCACGACCTCACAACTATCAACATCCTGAACCAGAGAGGATCATTTGAACCTATATTAACATATCATTATCACCCAATATATCATTCTCAGTGTTGTATATTCTATGGGTTTTCACCAACATATCATGACATACGTTCACTACTGTAGTGCAGCAGGTCTCCCTTATTCACGCTTTTGTCTTTGGAGGTTTCAGTTAGCCATGATCAACCTCGGTCTGAAAATATTAATATTAGGTAGAAAATTCCAGAAATAAATAATTAATAAGTTTTAGATTTTACACTGTTCTGAACAGTATGATGAAATATTGTACAATCCTTCCTTTGTCCAGAATATACCCGCTGCATATGCTACCTCATAGTAGCCATCTCAGTCATCAGATTGACTGCCAAGGTGTTGTAATGGCCCTAAATGCAAAAGTAGTAATGCTAGCAGTTGAATATGCCAAAGAGTAGTGCTTTAAGTGAAAAAGCTTAAGCTCTTGACTATTTTAATAAGGAAAGAAAGAAAAAAATCATACACTGAGGCTGCTAAGATCCGTGTAAGAATTAACTTTCTATCTAGTGAAAGAAAAAGAAATTCATGCATAGTATATGTAAGATTTGGTACTGTCTACGGTTTCAGGCATCCACTGGGGGGCTTAGACTGTATCCCCCATGGATAAGGGGAAACTACCATCATATATTGTACAAAATGGTCTAAATGCCCTAGAAATGCTCTACCTATTCATCCCTCCTTCTTTGGACCCCCTTGCAACCACTTACCCTCTTATTGTCTCCACAGTTTTCTTTCCCCAGAACATCCTATAGTTGGAATCATACAGTATCTAGCCCTTTCAGATCAGCTTCTTTCACTTAGTAATATGCACTTAAGTTTCTTCCATATCTTGTCATGGCTTACTCATTTCTTTTTATTGTTAAAAAATATTCTACTGCATTACAAGGTTTGACCCTAAGAATCTAGACATTCCTCATCTTGAGGCACCTCACAGCACCTAAAAGAATTAGAAGAGTATCTTAAAAGTTACTATAAGATAGATGATAAACCATTTTTTTTTTTTGGAGACAGAATCTTACTATGTCCCCCTGGGTAGAGTGCTGTGGTGTCACAGTTCACGGCCACCTCAAACTCTTGGGCTTAAGTGATACTCTTGCCTCAGCTTCCCAAGTGGCTGGGACCACAGGCACCTGCCACAACACAGGCTTTTTTGTTGTTGTTGTTGTTGTTGTCATCATTGTTGTTTAGTAGTAGTACATGTGGCCAGCGCCCTAGCCACTGAGCTATGGGTGCCAAGCCAGACAAACTATTTTAAATTGAAAAAATTTAGATAAATAAATGCTTAACACATTTATACATCTATTTGGAAACCCTTTATATAAAAAGTCTGGGCTCAATTCTTTAAGACTGGGCTTAGTTTTTTATCTTGAATTAAAATTTTTAAAAACCATTCTAAAAAATTAATATGAGAATAAGAAAACTTATTTCTATTTATTATTAACAAATACTTGCATTGTTACTTATATCTCTACCTATGTATACACTCATCTAATTTATAACTAACTCTATTTTTTTAAGGGTTACAATCTTTGATCTTAAGAGTCCAAATAAAACACACGAACAACTATCAGACATGCTCAAGGACATACATTACCTACCACAATACCCACTAATTCTGTATCTTAAACACCGTACTTAATGAAAGACACAGGCAAGTGATGTAGCAATTTATTTTGCTTACTAGTATCAGCTCAAGGGAAAAATGAGATGTACCAAAACACTTATTATACAGGACCATGTCATGTTTCATTCGGTTGCTTAAATATCATTTACTCTGTCAGGCAATGTGCTAGTCAGATGACCTTACACAAATCCAATTAACCTTCCTAAGTTTTAGGCTCTTCTACATTACAATGCTCTTCTGGAACTGAGAAAAAAGTTTATAAAGCACTTAGTACAACGCCTGACCACAGACAATTCTCGAAGGCTAGTTATAGCTACAATAGTTCATGTAAGATAAAAATGAGAACTTCAACTACACAGTTCTAAAAGGCAGAAACTGATAGCCACTGGTATTTTGGGAGCAAAGTAATCAAAAAGTAGTTGAGAGTGGCCTTGGGTTTCTCATTTTAACATCATCGAACTGTTCACTAAAAATAGGGAAGCAAGAAAGACACAGGGCCAGCTAGAGAAAACATTTTAAAGTCTGAGATTTTTAAAAGGGAGC
The DNA here is from genome assembly GCA_963574655.1 of Perodicticus potto. Lineage (NCBI taxonomy): Eukaryota > Metazoa > Chordata > Mammalia > Primates > Lorisidae > Perodicticus > Perodicticus potto. The sequence goes on from CAUYRH010057282.1 coordinate 4,535, forward strand.
AGAATGGAGCAGTGAAGATTTAGAATAGCTGTTGTAGAGAAAGAAGAGGATGCTGAGCTAAAGTATGTAAAAGCACTTTATTTTTTTGTAGAGACAGAGTCTCACTTTATCACCCTCGGTAGAGTGCCGTGGCGTCACACAGCTCACAGCAACCTCCAACTCAAGGGCTTAGGTGATTCTCTTGCCTCAGCCTCCCGAGTAGCTGGGACTACAGGCGCCCGCCACAACGCCTGGCTATTTTCCTGTTTTGCAGTTCGGCCGAGGCCGGGCTTGAATCCGCCACCTTCGGTATATGGGGCCGGTGCCCTACTTGATGAGCCACAGGTGCCGCCCTGTAAAAGCACTTTTAATCAGTTGTAGACTTAGCTGAGATTTTATATTACACATTTATGTATGTTTGTGTTATTGTTCTCCAAAGCACTTATGTGACACAGGCCACCAACTGACTGAATTTTAGGTGGTTACACAGATTTGTTACTACATACAACGTAAAGTATTAAGTAAAGTACAGCATGAATTTTCTCAAATAAACAAAAGTTGAATGTATAAACATAGGTGAAGGAGGGTTAGCTTCAACTGCTCCTTAGAAGCTGATTAGAGTTAATTAGGTAAACTGCAACTTTGGAAATTCTAACAGCTCTTGTTGAACCAGATGTTTGGATGGGTAGTATACAACAGTATAAGTAGAAAGGAAGAAAAGAAGAGATGAAGGGAAAAATCATTTCAAGGAATATCATTATGATATTTTAATATATGGTAATTTGATAATTTAAAAAATAAAAATCAACTTACCCATTTTGAAAAGAACAGCTTTGTGTTTCTGAATCATCACTATCACTAATGATAATAGTTTCTCCATCTACACTGCTAACATGCCCATTAGCAAAACCATTTTGATGTGACGGAGGGAGGACTTCCAAAATCCTACATTGTAACCTGAAATGAAATATTTAAAATGCAAATCACTTGATATTTTACAACTAAACATTTCAGAACAACCTATTTTAAACAAGTGATGTTATTTTCTTTTGTAGAGATCATGGCAGACTGAAACAAACAATTTAATCAAAAAGAAAATCTGTAACATCCAATATAAGCAAATAATTTGAAACAATGCAAAACTATCTGTAGAGTTCAGTTTATCAATATTCTTAGAGCCTCGACACCTGTTGCTCAGTGGTTAGGGCGCCAGCCACATACACCAAGGCTGGCAGGTTCGAACCTGGCCCAGGCCTGCTAAACAACAACAAGACAAAATGGCCAGGTGTTGGGGTGGGCGCCTGTAATCCCGGCTACTTGGGAGGCTGAGGCAAGAGAATCACTTAAGCCCAAGAATTTGAGGTTGCTGTTAGCTATGACACCACAGCACTCTACTGAGGGTGACATAGTGAAACCCTATCTCATATATATATATATATATATTCTTAGAAATTATATTCTTTATTTTTCCTTCCTACTTCTAACTCTAGATTCAGTGTGTTTTTTTTCTAGTAAAGTTGTAAAGTTAGGTTGTTGATTTGAGGTCTTCCCTGTTTTTTAATGTAAGCACATATAGATACAGATGCCTCCCTTAGCACTGCTTCAGCTGCGTCCCATAAATTTTGACATGCTGTTTTTGTTTTCATTCATTTCTCAGTATTTTCTAATCCCTTGCAATTTCTTCTATGAGGGTGATTCTGGAGGTATGTGAGTCAGTGGACTGACGGGGTAAGATCTACCCTAAATGTAAGCAGACACCATCTGATCAGTTCCGAACAAAAAGGCAAAGAAAACACAAATTCACTCTTTTCTGGAGCTCAGATACATTTCTTCTATCTTAAAAACATCACAACTCCAAGTTGTCTAGCCTTTGACCTCTGGGGCTTGCACCAGCAGCTACCTAGGTTCTCAGACCTTCATACTGAGAGTTATACTATCAGCTTCTGTAGCTCTAGGGCAGTGATTCTCAATCGATGTGAGGTGGCACACTGGTGCACCACAAAAATTCTAAAAGATCATAACTAAATTATTTTCAGAAGAAGTACAAAGAGCAGTAACTATATATTTTTTTTTTTTTTGATCAGCATAATTTAAGGGTGCCATGGAAGTTTAACTATAGTCCAAGTGTGCTGTGAGACAGATTTAAAAACATGGCCTTACTGCCTTTGGACTTGAACTGAGCCATACTACCAGCCTCCCAGTTCTCCAGCTTGCAGACCGCCCATTTTGAGATTCAGCCTCCATAATCGCATGAGCCATTTCCCCTAAAAAATCTTTTTGTATCCACCCCACCCATATGTATATCCTATTGGTTCCATCTCTCTGAAAACTGACTAATACAGATATCTATCTTTTAAAATCCAGTGAGATGCTCTCGCATTCATGCCTGCAACCCCAAAAAAAGTTCAATGAGAAGAAATTTGTGATCTAACATATGGCTTATAAATCCTGGAGAATATCCCATGTGCACTTGAGAATAATGTGTATTGATATTGGGATAAGTGTTCTGTATATGACTGCTAGATCTAATTGGTTCATTGTATTGTTCAAGCCCTATAGTTCCTTGCTTATCTTCTATCTGGTTGTTCTATCCACTACTGACAGTGGGTACTGAAGTCTCCAACTGTTATTGTGAAAATGTCTCTTCCTCTTAGCAATTGCATTTTTAACTAAAATAACTGATTAGAAAATTAACTACAGATGGTCCCCAGGTTATGGATGAGACACATTCCTGAGAGAATCTTTAGGTTGAATTTGTATGTAACTCAGATCTCTGACAAACAGCACATGTATGGTAATAACAGTATAATGGCTCATATTTGGTAATAATAATACAGTGTAGTACTATAATAATAATAATGCCCCTGTACTGTAATAAGTTACAGAAACTATTGTGCTCTTTCCTTTAATCCAAACAAACTCATACAAAAAGCTTAAACAGGCTGGGCGCCTGTGGCTCAAGCAGCTAAGGAGCAAGCCACATACACTTGAGCTGGCGGGTTCGAATCCAGCCCGGGCCCACCAAACAACAATGACGGCTGCAACCAAAAAAAAAATGTCCGGACATTGTGGCAGGCGCCTGTAGTCCCAGTTACTTGGGAAGTGGAGGCAGAAGACTCGCTTGAGCCCAGGAATTGGAGGTTGCTGTGAGCTGTTATGCCACAGCACTCTATCCAGGGTGACAGCTTGAGACTCTGTCTCAGAAAAAAAAAAAAAAATCTTAAACAGGAGAGAGGAGAAATTTCAAAAAAGAATATTAAAGGTTAACACTTACCTAATATTATATCAATGCTAGGCCAATAGGAAAGTTACATTTATATCTTCTAAACAAATCAATAATAATCTTTCCATTTCAATAATTTGTCTACTACACTGCTTAGTAATAATTGACACTTTCATTGGAGCACTGCCTTTTACATGTTCCAACTGAATAGCTGACCTAATAGTTGACCAACTGAAGCCTAATGCTTTCCCAATGAATGCTGCCATCTAGCCTTTCTCCAAACTATTATTTCTACTTCCGTTTCCATTGCAATCACTATTCTCTTTGCTGCAGGCTCACCTGGACTTACAGTGGACTTTTTCACTTTGGAGGCACAGTCATAAGGATAAACACAGACTCACAGAATTGAATAAAAAAGTTAAGATGAAAGTGATGGGGAGCCTTGGGAGTCAGCAATACAGAACGCTTAAGTCAGGCTATCCTTCACCTGGGGACTACCTATATTGGCATAGTATCTTATTATACAGATCACGCCTACAGTGCCTCAAAGTGTCCAGAGTTTTAAATTCTGAAATTCTCCAGACCATAACTTTGTTATGATAACATAGGTTGTGATTTCTGATCTTTGGAAAGCTTCCTATTCACTACCTCTATCATCCCTATTTGGTTTCCTTTACTCTGCATACTCTATCTGGGTTTTATGAGTGGCAATTTTAGGCCCATTCAACCACAATTATAATAGTCTTTAATCCCATTTCTACTGTGCCAATTTTCAATGCACGGGGGAAACAGGCAATGTGGAATGCAGTGACTGCTGATGGGCAAAGTTTTCTTTGTGGGGTGTGGAAAATATTCTAAAATTAGATGGTGGTGATCACTGTACAACTATAGGAATAAAGTTGTGCTAAAGAAAGAGTTGCAACACATAATAGGAAGTAAATGTAAAGAAAGAGAAAACATTAATGGAATTACAGCTCTAGCACTTCTATAACTCTTATGCAATCCTTGGGGAGGTTTCATTAACTATAAATATTCTAAAATATCTACTCACAGGTGGAATTACTATTCTCTAACATTCTGGACTGGGCATGATGGCTCATGCCTGTAATCCTAGCAATTTCTGAGGCCAGAGTGGGAGGACTACTTGAAGCCAAGAGTTTGAGACCAGCTCATATAACACAAGGAGACTCTCTCTACAAATAAAAATTTAAAAACTAGTGAGCACAGTGGCATTCATCTGTAGTCCCAGCTTCTAGGGAGGCAGAAGGATCACCTGAGCTCATGAGTTTGAGGCTACAGTAAGCTCTGATTGGGTCACCCCACTCTAACCAAGCAACAAAGCAAGACCCTGTATCTTGAATAACTAAATAATAAATAGATAAAGATTAGACACTTTGCTTACTCTATCATTCATTTGGTCATTCCATACCATCAATAAGTTTTGATATATTATGGGTATTTGGTCTTATTCTTCTAGGAACCCCAGTCTTCCCAACTCTACCCTCTTCCACGTGATTATTAGAACTGCTATGTTCTCACAGAACTGTAGCCAGAATTAGTTGAACAGGGCGAGCGTCTGTTCGAAGATTCTAAACCGAGGAACCCAGAAGGTAAAAATCAGTTCCTCACCTATCATAGAACCTGTAAGATATAAAATTCTGGTGTGGCCAACAGCTATATTTCCTGCTACATGGAGGCCTCTGTGGGAAAAGAGAGGGAAAGAAAGAAGAAATGGGAAAAGGTAAAGCCTATAAGAGAGAAGAGAGGAAAGATGGTAAGAGTATAAGAGGAAATTAGTTCTTTTATTCTTGTTTTTCCTCAGATTTAGCTGCACCAGGTACATCTCAGGCTTAGCTATTTTAATCTTTCCTTCAATTCAGGACAGGCGTGGTGGTTCATGCCTATAATCCTGGCATTCTGGGAGACCAAGGCAGGTGGATTGCTTGAGCTCAGGAGTTCAAGACCAGCCTGAGCATGAGTTGAGACCCTGATAAAAATAGCTGGGCATTGTGCCTGTAGATGCCTGTAGGCCTACTTGCGAGGCTGAAGGAAGAGGATCCATTTAGCATAAGAGTTTGAGGTTGCTATGAGCTATGAGGCCACAGCACTCTACCAAGAGTGACAAAGTGAGACACTGTCTCAAAAAAAAAAAAAGTCTTTCCTTCAATTCAAAAAACTGATAAATTCACCCTTTTAGCCAGTTTTCTCAAGATAAATTTTTATTGCTTATAGTCAAAATAAATCACAAAATTCCAGAAAAGCACTTTTTTTTTGTTTGTTTGTTTTGTTTTGTTTTTGAGACAGAGTCTCATTCACCCACCCTCAGTACAGTGCTGTGGCATCACAGCTCATAGCAACTTCAAACTCTTGGGCTTAAGCGATTCTCTTGCCTCAGCATCCCAAGTTGCTTACCGGTGCCCAACTATTTTTTTGTTGCAGTTGTTATTGTTGTTTAGCAGGCCTGGGCCAGGTTCGAATTCACCTGCTTTGGTGTATGTGGCTGGTGCCTTAACCACTGAGCAACAAGCATTGGGCCAGAAAAGCACTGTTAGAGTTAACTCGTTTCAAAAAGCCAGCAGATTTTTACAAATTTTTATTAGTGTACATTTTAACATATGTTCACATTCTTATTTAGAACATCTTTAGTATCCCCTACAACATCTAATATTGCTGTTAGACACACAGAAAATCAGGACTATGGATTTCTTCTAAGAACTTTGTACCATACCCAAATGGAAGAAAAAGCATCTGGTTCCACAGAATCCCAAGGTTTAAGAATCAACAAAATGCAGACTGTGTTGGCAAACCCCAAATCCTCAAAGCATCTCTGTATCTTTGCCCATTTCCTCTCACTCTGAGATTTATACAGGTTCAATTAAATTTAAGCATCATCTTCTTAGTCCTTTTCTTTCTTTCTTTCTTTTTTTTTTTTTTAAGAGACAGAGTCTCACTTTTTTGCCATCGGTAGAGGGCCATGGCGACACAGCTTACAGCAACCTACAGCTCTTGGGCTTAGGCGATTCTCTTGCCTCAGCCTCCCGACTACAGGTGACCACCACAATGCCTGGCTATTTTTTTTGTTGCAGTTTGGCCGGAGCTGGGTTCAAACCCTTCACCCTCGGTTTATGCGGCCGGCCTCCTACTCACTAAGACACAGGTGCCGCCCTTCTTAGTCCTTTTCAATCTTCTTTTTAAAAAGAACTAAAGCTGGGCACGGTGGCTAACTCCTGTAATCCTAGCACTCTGGGAGGCCGAGGAGGGTGGATTGCTTGAGCTCACAAGTTTGCGACCAGCCTGAGCAAAAGAGCAAGACCCCGTCTCTACTAAAAATGGAAAAATTGAGGCCAGGGATCACTTGAGCCCAAGAGTTGGAGGTTGTTATGAATTATGACACCATGGTACCCTATCCAGGGTGGCAGCTTGAGACTCTGGCTCAAAATAAATAAAACTAAATTAAAAGAACTAAGGAAAAAAAGACTCAAATTACTAAAATCAGAAGTGAAAATAGAGACATCAGCGGAGGCTTACAGAAATAAAAAAGATTGTAAGAGAATACCATGAACAAACTGACATGTTCAGTTTATATACAAACTATATACATACAAACTGAATAACCTAGATAATAAAATGGACAAATTCCTAGAAACATACAAAATACCGAAATTGACTCAAAAATAGAAGATCTGAATAAACCTATAACTGGTCAAGAGATTAAATCAATTATCAAAAACTTTGTAACAAAGAAAAACCCAGGAGCAGATGGTTTCACTAGTGAATTCTACCAAACCTAATTTTCTCAAAATCTTCCAAAAAACTGAACATTTCTAGACTTGTTCTTATAAGAGCAGCACTACCCTAATACTAACCAGAGAAAGATATGGCAGAATATATGAAAAACTCCTGTAATTCAAAAACAAAACAGAATAAAACCAAAAACCAAACAACCCAATTAAAAAATGGGTCAAATGGGAAGCGCCCTTAGCTCAGAGGGTAGGACGCTGGCCACATACACTGAGGCTGGCGGGTTCAAACCCAGCCCAGGCCAGCTAAAATAACAATGACAACTACAACAAAAAAAATAGCCAGGCGTGGTGACAGGCGCCTGTAGTCCCAGATACTTGGGAGGCTGAGGCAAGAGAATCGCTTAAGCCCAAGAGTTTGAGGTTGCTGTGAGTTGAGACACCACGGCACTCTATCCAGGGCAATAGCTTGAGTCTCTGTCTCAAAAATAAATAAATAAATAAATAAATAAATAAAATAAAATAAAAATAAAAAATGGATCAAAGACTTAAATGGACATTTCTCCAAAGATGATACAAATGACAGTAAGCACACGAAAGGATGCTCAGCATGAATAGTTATGAGAAAAGTGTAAAATCAAAACCACAATGAGATACCATTTCACAAACATTAGGATGGCTATTATTCTAAGAATATATAAGAAACTGACCAGGTACAGTGGCTCATGCTTATAATCATAGCGCTTTGAGAGACCGAAGCAAGATAATTACTTGAGGCCAGGTTCAAGACCATCCCTATGGGCAGCATAGCAAGACTCTAGCTCTACAAAAAGTTAAATAAAAAAAAAAATTAGCTGGGCATGATGGGATGTGCTTGTAATCCCAGCTACTCAGGAGAATAAGGCAAGGGGACTGCTTCAGCACAGGAGTTTGAGGTTGCCATGCCCTGTGCTGATGCCATAGTACTCTATCCTGGGCAACAGAGTGAGGTTCTATCTCAAAAAAAAAGCAGAACAAAAACATGGGAATCAAAGGCCGGGTGTGGTGGTTCACACCTATAATCCTAGCACTCTGGAAGGCAGAAGTAAGTGGACTGCCTGACCTCACTACTTTGAGACCAGTCTGAGCCAGAGCAAGACTCTGTTCCTAAAAATAGCCAGGCATTGTGGTGGGCACTTGTATTTTCAACTACTTGGGAGTCTGAGGCAAGAGGATCACAAAGATGATGCCAGGCACTCTACCCAGGGTGACAAAGTGCAACTCTGTCTCAAAACAAAACATGGACATCAACAAGTGCTGTGAGGATGTAGAGAAACTAGAAAGCACACTGCTGGTGGGAATGTAAAGTGGTATAGTTGCCATGGAAAATGTTTGGCAATTCCTCAAATGGTTAAACAGAGCATTACCAGAAAACTAACCAATTCTACTTCCAGATATATACCCCAAAGAATTGAAAACAGGCACTCAAACAGATATTTGTATACTAATATTCATAGCAGTGATACTTATGACAGCCAAGACATAGAATCAACCCAAGTATCCATCAGCAGAATGATGGTTAAACAAAATATGGCATATATACACCATGGGATATTCAGACATAAAGAAGAATGAAATTCTGACACAAGCTACAGGATGGATGAAACTTGAAAACAGTACCAGTGAAATAAGCCACAAAAGGACAAATATATGATTCCACTTACATGAAGTATCTAGCCAATGACAAATTCATAGAGACAGAAAGTAGAATAAAGGTTACCAGAAGCTGCAGGAGGGTAGGATGGGGAGTTATTGCTTAATAAGTACAGAGTTTCTGTTTGGGATGATGAAAAAGTTCTGAAAATAGTCGTGATGGTTGCACAACACTGTGTACACTGTGTTCAACATTAAGTACACTGTGAATGCACTTAATGCCGCTGAATTGCACTTTAAATGACCAAAATGATAAAAATCTTATGTTTATTTTACTATATAATTAAAAAAAGAGAAACATTTTGTTCTAACAGAAAGGCTGGAAAAGAGGCTCAATTACCAGCCCTACATTGGGAGCAAACGGAAATGGTGTGTAAAGAACTGCAGGCTGACTTTCATCACTGGTAGAAATAACTCAGTGTTGCCAAAGAGGACAACTACAGGAAGTCCTACCAGAACCTGTTAGGTAATCACGTAGCCTATTGATAAAAAGGCTCTGTAATTTAGTGACAAGATCTGCAAAAAGATACGAAAGAAATCAAATGGGACCACTTTGAGACAGCTTAGGCATCACGTTCAGGGATCACAATACAACTTAGGCTTCTGTGAGGTGATAATGGAAGATTTTCAGGGAATCTATGACAAAGTTCTACAAGTTAGAAAAACAGATGGTCTTTGCTGGTAAAGCCCAGGTGAATGCCCCCAATTGGTGATAGTGCTGGGGGTAGTCATGACGTAAAATCAAAACAAATCCACCCTGAGCCCAGCTACATTTTGTGTGGGACCCTGAAGTGTTCTAACAGTCCATCAGAGGAGGCATGACCATAGTAGGGCCCCCAGTTACAATAATTTAAAGACTAATTCATTTTAAACCAGCAGAAAGAAAGACGATTCCCCAACAAAGGAATGAAAGAGAAGGAAGCTAGTGCAGCACAGGGATACTGTTTAGAATATAGTAAATATTTAATATATAAATTATAGTAGTTTATTATCTATGCTACTATTAACTTTGCACCACACCCAAACCATAGGCAGCAAGCATTCCTTTCCTTGCCAATCTAATCGAGGCTAGCCCTGTAATAGGTACTTAGCTAAGTTTTAGTTACTCAGGATGTCAAGTCAACACCTAATAGATTTCCAAAGAGACTTTGTCTTTCAAATCCACTTGCTACCATTTCTTGGTTCTAAACGTCTTTAAAGATTATTGGAGCGTAAGGAAAAGTTAGAGAATCAAGAATTAAGACATAGCTTGATAGTCTTTGAGAGTACAGAAACGTTCTAAATTAAAGTCATGCTCCATTACTTGAGGACACGGTGGAAATCCTTATTACTATGCTTCATGTGTGCCATGTTAAGTATACAACTTATACCCACACACATACACAGTACCAACTGACTCTGCCATGACATACGTTCTAGAGCAGGGTCAGACGTAAGTCATTTGCTCTCAGGCAACCAGTAATGGTACAGCTGAAACTTTCACTGGCTGATTCTGAAGACCAAATACTATCTAAATTTCCACTCTGTTGCTAGAGTGAGGGAGAACGAAAGCATTATGTTGACCCAAAGATATTTCAAAGATTCACTCTCAGCAGTGAAAGGATCCTTAATTCCAGAGTGAAAGCAAGACTGGAACAGCCACAGGCACAGACTAAGGGCAGAGCATTAGTTAGCCACAAATCTGTAATAGTAACAAGCTGGACACGGAAATAACCTTTAATAAGAATATTCTGGAATGGTATAAACCTCCCCCCACAAAAAGTATTCTTAATTGTCACAGCATAATTTATATTTCAAAATAAAAATTTGGCAGGGCAAAGAGGTGCATGTCCATAATCCTAGCATTTTGGGAGGCTGAGGAAGGAGGATCATGTGAGGTTAGGAGTGTGAGACCAATCTGAGCAACACAGCAAGACCCTATCTCTATAAAAAAAAAAAGAGAGAGAAAAATTACCCAGGCGTGGTGGCCCACACCTGCAGTCAGTCCCAGTCACTCAGGAGGCTGAGGCAGGAGGATCACTTGAGCCCAGGAATCTGAGGTTGCTGTGAGCCTTGATGACACTACTGCACTTTAGCTCAGCCAAAAGAGAAAGACTCTGAATTTAAAAATAAAAAATATATAGTGGACAAAAACAGCCAATAGCAGACAACTCAGGCGCGCCCCCCCCCCCAAGAAAAAGGTAGAAAGAATTTACAAAGAAATTACTATATACATAACTAACAAATTAAGATGAAGAATTCTACTTATTACTACCATCTGAATTGTTCTAGCTCAGCATTTTTTTCTTATTTATTTATTTATTTATTTGCAGTTTTTGGCTGGGGCTGGGTTTGAACCTGCCACCTTCGACATATGGGGCCGGCGCCCCACCCTTTTGAGCCACAGGCACTGCCCTAGCTCAGCATTTTTTAACCTTTATCTCACAGCACACTTGAACCTATAGTTAAACTTCCACAGCACTCTTAAATTACACTGATTAAAAAAAGAATATACTTACTGTCCTTTGAACGTCTTTTGAAAATAATTAATGATCTTTAATAATCTTCATGGCACACTTAAGATCCCTCACTGAACACCAGTTGAAAATCACTGTTCTAGCTAGAAGACCTACTTGTAGATAATCTTTTGTGTAACTCAAAAAAATAGCACGAATAATTTTTACTATACTTTGGGTACATTTATAACAACTAAATAAATATGCTGACTGACTCATTAACTGGAAGGAAATGAAGAAAGATCCAAGTACACCTTTGGAGAGAAAACTAAAATGTAAGCATCGGCCTACTCTAATAGTCAATCACAGCAAATTACTGATGCAGGGTAAAATTATTTGGCATTACAGTGCCCTTTATTAATTTTACTTGAACGCTAGGGTCACAATAACTAGCCAAATAAAACTTATTTTAATAAAAAACTTATATTTACTTAGAAGCACTCAGAACGTCAACAAAACAGCTGCAATTTATCTTTTTCAATTACAGAGTGATATTCAGTTAACAGAAAAACAATTATTTCATATAAGCTGCATCAGAGACAACTGAAGATGAAAAAACTACCATCCCCATTTATAACCAATTTGTGCTGTGCACCAAGAACCTGCTTCAAATTTCCATGCCAAGGTTAATGGCTATTGAAAATACCACCAGGGGTGGCGCCTGTGGCTCAGTGGGTAGTGTGCCAGTCCCATATACTGAGGGTGATGGGTTCAAACCCGGCCCTGGACAAACTGCAACAAAAATAGCCAGGCGTGGTGGTGGGCACCTGTAGTTCCAACTACTCGGGAGGCTGAGGCAAGAGAATCACCTAACCCCAGGAGTTGGAGGTTGCTGTAAGTTGTGTGATGCCACGGCATTCTATCGAGTTTGATAAAGTAAGACTCTGTCTCTACAAAAAAAAAAAAAAAAAGAAAAGAAAAGAAATACCACCAGGACAGGGTTATCTAAAGACATATTCAGTAGTGTTTACTATACAAAAAAAGACTGTACAGTTTAAAAACAAATCTTACATAGCCTTACATTTTAATTTTTTTCTTTAAAAGGAGTGAATTGTGTCCAGGGGGGTGAAAGGATTTATAGATAAGAAAAAAAAAAACTGATAGAAACAACTTATTCATCATCATCATCATCTTCCTCCTCTTCCTTCTTTTTCTTGCTTTTTCTTGCCTTGATGACTCCCCCCCCCTTTTTTTTGCAGTTTTGGCTGGGGCCAGGCTTGAACCCCTACCCCCAGGTATATGGGGCCAGCGCCCTACTCCTTGAGGCACAGGTACCGCCCATTGATCACTCCCTTTTTTGCTGCATAGGCTTTGCCTTAGCTTAGTATGCAGCAGTGTCCTTTTCGTACTTTCCCTTTTCTCTTCTTTTCATCAGGCTGCTTGTCATCCACAGCAGTGTTACTCCACAGCTCCCAGCTTCTTTACAACATCACCAATGGAGAGGCCCGGATGTTCTCCTTTGATTTTGGGGCGATACTCAGAACAGAACAAGAAAAAGGCTGAAGGAGGCCTCTTGGGTGCATTGGGATCATTGAACTTTTTTTGTTTCCCTTTAGGAGAGATAGAGATTTTCATTTCTCTTTTTATAACGGGCCTTGTCCGCCTTTGCCATATCTTCAAACTTTCCCTTCTCTTTAGCAGACATGGTCTTCCACCTCTCTGAGCACTTCTTAGAAAATTCTGAGAAGTTGACTGAAGCATTTGAATGCTTCTTCTTGTGCTCCTCCTGACAAATTTGCACAAAGAAGGCATATGATGACATTTTGCCTCGAAGCTTAAATAGGACCTCCTTTGCCCATGTTTAGTTATTTTTCCTGAGCAAGGCACAGAGTCGCCCAGTATCCTGCCTCAGCCTCCTGAGTAGCTGGGACTACAGGCATTTACCACTATGCCCACCTAATTTTTCTATTTTTTTTTTTTGCAGTTTTTTTTGGCCAGGGCTGGGTTTGAACCCTCCACCTCCAGCATATGAGGCCGGCGTCCTACTCCTTTGAGCCACAGGCACCACCCCTAATTTTTCTATTTGTAGTAGAGATGGGGCTTACTCTTGCTCAGGCTGGTCTCAGATTCTTGACCTCAAGCATTCCTCTTGCCTTGGTCTCCCACAGGTAGTAGCATGATTACAGGAACGAGCCACTACACCTGGCCTCTATGTTCTTTCTGTCTTTCTTTTTTTATTTATTTTTGTTTGTTTGTTTGTTTGTTTGTTTTTTGAGACAGAGCCTCAAGCTGTCACCCTGGATAGAGTGCTGTGGCATCACAGCTCACAGCAACGTCCAATTCCTGGGCTCAAGCGAGTCTCCTGCCTCCGCCTCCCAAGTAGCTGGGACTACAGGTGCCCACCACAACGCCCGGCCATTTTTTTTTTTTTTTATCTGGTTGCTGCCACCATTGTTGTTTGCCGGGCCCAGGCTGGATTCGAACCCGCCAGCTCAGGTGTACGTGGCTGGCGCCTTAGCCCGTTGAGCCACAGGCGCCAAGCCTGTTTGTTTTTGGAGACAGAGTTTCATTTTGTTGCCCAGGCTAGAGTGCCATGACCTCAGCCTAGCTCACAGAAACCTCAAATTCCTGGGTTTCAGTGATCCTCTTGCTTCAGCCTCCAGAGTACCTGGGACTGTAGGCCTGGTACTATAGGCATGCATCATGCATAGCTAATTATTCTATTTTTAATAGCAACAGTGTCTCAGGCTGCTCCTGAACTTCTGAGCTCAAACCTGCCTCGGCCTCCCAGAGAGCTAAGATTAGAGGTGTGAGCCACCACACCTGGCCTCTATCTACTCCTAATGCATTTACCTTATTCAGTCCAGTATTACTTATATGCATTTACTCATTCTTGTCCTGAAAACTCTATCCCTACTACAAAAATATTTACAACAATATGATGTTTAGGAACAATTTAGTGCTCAGATATGAGTATCCTATTGCATATAACACTATGATTTTCAGAAAAGATAAACAATTTAACTGGCTAAAACAAAAACATGATTCAAAACTCCATCCCATTGTTTTATTTTCTTTACAGCACTAATAAATATATAAAATTGTCCTTTAGAATATTTACCTCCCCTGCACTAAATTACAAGTCTAAAGTCCTTGTCTTTTTTTGGAGGGGGGAGGGGGGACTATAAGCATTTTTTATTTTTATTTTTACATACTCATGTGTTAATTAGGTTTCCACTTTTTGCCTTCACAGAATTTAAAAGGCTTAAAATTTAATAACAATAACAATGTTTAAGAGAAGGACTAGAGGCTCGGCGCCTGTGGCTCAACAGGCTAAGGCGCCAGCCACATACACCTGAGCTGGCAGGTTCGAATCCTCCTGGGCCCGCCAAACAACAATGACGGCTGCAACCAAAAAACAAAAAATGGCCAGGCATTGTGGCGGGTGCCTGTAGTCCC